>JACEIK010005042.1:88263-106495 GCA_018107945.1 Datura stramonium | reverse complement strand
CGTAGTCCAGTCCCTGTGGGATCGATACTTGGCTTACTTGAGCCACTTACTACTTGTTCGACCACGTGCACTTACGTGTAGTCATCCAGACAGACGAACAAAAAGCATGTTTCTAAAACTACCCATGATCTTGATGTTGTTTCCTAAATGAATCGATTGGATTCTAGAATTATAGAGCGTAATACCCACATGTTGATTAAAGTGATGATTTTTCCAACATATGCTTACCACATTGTTTAAAGAGAAATTTCCCAATTCTTATTATAATTTCTATCTTGTGGTATGTCGAGTAAATATTTCTACATGTAGCTTACCACGTGATTTGGAGTAGAGCTCTCACCTATGATTGAGCTTGTGGTATGTTTCTAAATAAAGCTTCTCATGTGCATGAATTTATAATTGAGATATATGGCACCATTGAGCTTTGTCGAAGGACAATGTTGAGCTTCATTTTCATATGATGTCCAATCTATGCATGATTGCATTAATGAGCTTTGTCAATAGACAATGTTGAGCTTTGTTTCATACGATGTTGAGTTATGAATGATTACATGTTGAGCTTCGTCAATAGACGATGTTGAGCTTCATTATATACGATGTAGAGCATTGCATATTTTGGGAGAAGAGTCTAGCACCGAGCGGGCTAAGGGTCGACAACCCTATGCCCCAGAACTACGCGCCAACGTAGGTTGATTCTATTATATTTGGGACCTCCCTTGTGAGATATCCCCGACCTTAATGGCCCATGAGCCTTATATCGATCATGGTAGCGTCCTTAGCCCTGGCAAGGTTTTGGATGGCTCTTCCCACTTGACTGTAATAGTCGGGACCACGTAAGCTCTATCGTGGTATGTCGGTTAAGTGACGAGTCTCCCACTGTCTATATCATTCGAATTCGCATATCCATTACTCATGATCATTATCTTATGCATGCATGTTCAAAAAATCAAGGTTTGACTCATTGTTCAGTTTTGATATAAATGTTATGTTTTAGCTTTGAGTAATTCGAGTTAGTTATGATGTTTAAAGCTATACATGGACCCGTTATGATAAGAGTATGATTTCAGAATGAATGCATGTAGTCTCCTACTCACTTTGAAAGCTTATGATATGTATGAATGGTTTTAAAATAAATGATTTATTTTATTTAAGAGGTTTTACTTACCTTTCATACTCAGTATATTCCACGTACTGACCACATACTTTCTATGATGCAACGTTTCATGATGTAGGATTCGGTCCTCAAGTTCAGCCCCGTTCGTAGTCGCTTATCAGAGTTAGTACCTACTTGGTTGGTGAGTCCTCATCTTTCGAGTACTATACTTTCAGTTATCTTGATTGTATTTTTAGTTTCAGTATTGCTGAGCTAGTTGGGGGTATTGTCTCATCAGCTCGTCCAAATTGGAGGCTTATCAGACTTAGACATGTATTTAGCTTCAGATGTTTATTCTGGTGTTATGTTAAGTTAGACTTCTGCTGAGTTTATGATTGTGTTTCTTCATGTTTATTGAAGGAGTTAGTGAATGCTTATTCCATGGATTGACTTGGGGTCTCTCTGGGTCCCTTGTCCGTGTCTACGATTCCCATGGATTTATTTACAGGCCTACCTCGTACTCGCTGACACTATGATTTTATTTGGTTGGTGGTTGACAGGTTGACCAAGGCTACACACTCCCTATCAGTAAAAACCATAGATTCAGCAGATGATTATGCCAAACTGAATATTTGGGAGGTTGTGCGATTGCATGGAGTACCCTTGTCTATTATCTTAGATGGAGGCACTCAATTTACCTCTCAGTTTTGGCGGTCTTTCCAAAAAGGGCTTGGGACTCAAGTTAAGCTCAGCACAGCATTTCATCCACAAACGGATGATCAGGCAGCATAAAGAATCCAGACTCTCGAGGACATGTTGAGAGCTTGTTAATGGACTTTAAAGGTAGTTGGGATGATCACTTTCCCTCGATCGAGTTTGCTTACAATAACAACTATCACTCCAGTATCCAAATGGGACCGTTCGAGGCTCTTTATGGGCGGAGGTGTAGATCGCCCATCGGATGGTTTTAGGTTAGTGAGGAAGCTATGATAGGTATGATTCGGTTCATGAGGCTATGGTAAAAGTTCAATTGATAAACGACAGGCTGAAAACCGCTTAGAGTCATCAAAAGTAATATGCTGGTGTGAGGAAGAGAGAGTTGGAGTTCGAGGTGGACGATTGGGTATTTCTGAAGGTGTCTCCCATAAAGGGAGTCATGCGGTTCGAAAAGAAAGGAAAACTCATTCCCTGCTATATTGGTCCCTATCGGGTTATGAGAAGAGTTGGTAAGGTAGCATATGAGTTTGACTTGCCATCAGAGTTATCTTTGGTTCATCCCGTCTTTCATGTATCTCTCTTGAAAAAGTGCTTAGGTGATCCATCTTTAGTTGTCCTAGTGGAAAGCGTTGGTATGGAAGATAGCCTCAGTTTTGAGTAAATTCCAGTTTCAATCTTGAATCGTCAGGTTCGGAAGCTGAGGAGTAAGGAAGTAGCTTTAATAAAGGTTTTATGGAGAAATCAGCATGTTAAAGGAGCTACGTGGGAAGCCAAAGCGGCTATGATGGCTAAATACCCTTACCTGTTCCCTAACGGCTCAGTTTCAGTTTGAGGTATCAATTTTTTCCCAAATTCTCTAATCCGTTCCATGTTCAGTTCATGGGCACAAGTTTGATTTATGTTATGGTAGATGTATGTGAGGTCTGAATTCAGTTCAGCTATGTAGTTCTTTTTGGAGGTAGTCATTCCATCAGTTTTCGGTTAAAATGATCAGTATTTGCATATGATGATTGCGTATTTCTGAGTTTTCCATGTGTTTCTAACATTCGAGGATGAATGTTCCCATTGGGAAGATATTGTTATACTCTAGGAACCCAAGGATCAGACCCGGGAGTCCAAATAGGAAAAATGTAAAACTGGTGTTGTAGGCACAGAATGAGTCGTTGGACGACTCTTGAGGACATCCCACGAGTCGTAAGGAGACTCATGGGGAGGCCAGGGGAGAGTAGGGAAGTTTTAAGGAAAATACTTCCCCGCGGATGTGGAAATGACTCGTGGTCAGACCCCACGAGTCCTTAGGTCAACCGTGGGGTAAAAGAAAAGGAAATAGATGAGGTCAGACCAGTGTACTTGACGGAAGCTGACCACGACTCGTTGGGTAAGGTAACGAGTCGTGTGGTCAGTCGTTACGAGCCCAGGGGTCCAGGAAGGCAGTGGACTCAACGAGAAGCATGACGAGTCGTTCCCCCTAGTAACAATCCATCAGGTCATCCGTTAGGACCACCTGGCAGTGTTTTCCTGCAATTTCAGTAAAGGTCTTTCCATAATTCCTATGTCCTAGGGGCCTATTCCGTAATTTCAGTAAGGTTCGCTTTATAGGGTTTTAAGAGTAGAAAACCTATTCTAAGCTAATTCATTCCATTCATTCAAACTTGAGAGCTTGAAGAGAGGATTTAGAGCAAGTCTTCAAGGTTTCCATTGGAATCTCATCTTGGGCAATCAGGGAAGTGGTAGAATCATCCCTTCCAGGTATGTAAGGTTATGAGTGGGTGTCTTCTTCCACACCCGTGCTCAATCTCTATCTAAGTATGAGGAATTCCTATGATCAAGTTATGGGGTTTTTACCTAATTGCACAATTCTTCAATTTCTATACATGAGTATGATTAGATTATGTTTCTATCAATGAATTGTGAAGCTTGGGCAAATTTTAAATTCTTTTCAATAAAAATTGTGTTATCTAAATTATGAGGTTTAATACCCATGGATGAGAAGTTCATGAAAGAAGATAATAATGATGAATGTATGATGATAATGAGATTTGATGATGAAAAGTATGTTTCTAAAGCTATCCATGATTATGAAATTGTTACCAAAATGAATTGAGTAGATCCAAGCATGATAAGTTTTGGGCATGGACCTTATATCAAGTATGATGATGTAGTATCTCTAAAGTAATCTTACCACATGGTTTTGGAGTAGATGCTCCCACTTATATTTGAGCTTGTGGTATGTTTCAAAATAAAGCTTCTCATATATATGAATTCATAATTTAGATGTATGTTATCATTGAGCTTCATTTTCACACGATATCGGTTCTTTGCATGATTTCGTTATTGAGCTTTGTCAAATTTCAATGTTGAGCTTCGTTTCATATGATGTTGAGTTTATGCATGATTCCATTGTTGTGCTTCTTCAATAGATGATGTTGAGCTTCGTTGTATACGATGTACAGCATTTCATGTTTTGGGAGAAGAGTCTAGCACCGAGCGGGCTAAGGGTCGATCACCCTATGACCCTGAACTACGTGCCAATATAAGTTGATACTATTATGTTTTGGGACCTGCCTTGTGAGCTTTCCCTTGCCCGAATGGGTCTTCAGCCTGATATCGATATCATGGTAGCGTTCTTAGCCCTGGCAAGGTTTTGGATGGCTCTGCCCACTTGAGTATGATAGTCGAGACCACATATGATCTATGTGGTATATCTGTTAAGTGACGAGTCTCCCATTGTTTATATGATTCAGATTTGCACTTTCATTACTCATAATTATTATTTTATACATGCATGTTCTAAATGCAAGGTTTGACTCATTATTCAGCTTTTCTTATAAATATCATATTTCAGCTTTGAGTCGTTTGAGTCAGTTATGATGTTATGAAGTTATGTATAGTCGCGTTATGAAAATATTATGATTTCGGCAAGAATGCATGATAGCCCTCCTCTCATATTTGAAAGCTTATGATATGTTATGAAATGTTTTAAATGATTTACTTTACTTAAGCAGTTTTTACTTACCTTGCATACTCGGTACATTCCACGTACTGACCGCATACTTTCTATGTTGTATCGTTTCATGATACATGACCCAGCTCCCAGGCTCAGCACCGCTCGTAGTCAGTTGTAAAAGTTAGCACCTACTTGGTTGGTGAATCCTCATCCTTCGAGGGATAGACTTTCAATTTCCCTATGTATTTTCAGTTTCAGTATTGTTGAGTTAGTTGGGGTCTTGTCCCATCAACTCGTCCAGATTAGAGGCTTTTCAAACTTTGTATGTGTTTAGCTTCGGATGCTTATTCTGATGTTATATTGAGTTAGCTTCCGCTGAGTTTATATTAATGATTTATTTTGTTTATCAAATGAGTTAGATGTACAGTAATGCCATGGGTCGACTTGGGGTCTCTCGGGGTCCCTTGTCCTGTGTCTACAATCTGGGCCCTCGTTCGGGTCATGACAAGTCTAAAACCTCGGCTATCCAGTCAGTTCTAGTAGTACGTGAGTACCCCGAGGTCTTTCCTGATGATTTGTTTGGTGTTCTTCCTGAGCGGGAGATTGATTTCATTATAGATCTTCTTCCCGACACTCAGTCGATATCTATTCCACCCTACCGTATGGCTCTAGCGGAGCTAAAGGAGTTGAAAGAACAATGGAAAGACTTGTTAGATAAGGGTTTCATTAGACCGATCAAGTCTCCATGGGGTTCACCAGTGTTATTTGTCCAGAAGAAGGATGGTTCGCTTCGAATGTGCACTGACTATCGACAATTGAACAAGGTCACCATTAAGAACAGGTATCCTATACCGAGAATCGATGATTTTTTTGACCAGCTTCGGGGTGCCAGGTGTTTCTCCAAGATTGATCTCAGGTCCGGGTATCATCAGCTCAAAGTTCAGGAGAGTGATATCCCGAAGACTGCCTTTAGGACGCGGTATGGTCATTATGAGTTTGTAGTTATGTCTTCTGGACTAGGAATGCTTCTGCAGCTTTCATGGACTTTATGAACAGGGCGTTTAATCAATACCTAGACATATTCGATCGCGTTCATTGATGACATCCTTATATACTCTCGAAGCGAGGAGGATCATGCCGCTCACTTGAGAGTGGTACTTCAGACTCTCAAGGATCGCCAATTATATGCCAAGTTCAATATGTGCGAGTTTTGGTTGGACTCCGTGGCATTTTTGGTCCATGTGGTATCGAGTGAGGGCATAAAGGTAGATTCTCAAAATATCTAGGCGGTGAAAAACTGGCCTAGACCGGTGAGTCCTTCAGATATTCGGAGTTTTTTAGGCCATGTGGTATCGAGTGAGGGCGTAAAGGTAGATTCTCAGAAAATTGAGGCGGTTAAAAACTAGCCTACACCGGTGAGTCCTTCAGATATTCGGAGTTTCTTGGGCCTATAAGGCTACTACCGAAGATTTATTGAGGGTTTTTAATCAATTGCAGCACCCTTGACCAAGTTGACTTAGAAAAAGGTGAAGTTTCAATGGTCAGAGGCTTGTGAGAAAAGCTTCCAAGAATTGAAGACTCGACTCACTACCGCACCGGTGTTGACCCTACCAGAGGGTACAGATGGATTTGTTGTGTATTGTGATGCTTCGAGAATCGGGCTCGGGTGCACATTGATGCAACAGGGAAAGGTAATAGCATATGCCTCTAGACTATTACAAATCCATAAGAAGAATTACCCAACCCATGATCTAGAGTTGGCAACAGTGGTGTTCGCATTGAAGATATGGCGACATTACTTATATGGGGTCCATGTGGATGTGTTTATGGACCAAAAGAGTTTAAAATATGTGTTCACATAGAAAGACTTCAATCTATGGCAAAGAAGGTGGTTAGAGCTACTCAAAGACTATGATATGAGTGTTCTTTACCATTCGAGTAAGGCTAATGTGGTAGAGGACGCACTTATTAGGCTCTCTATGGAGAGTGTTTCCCATGTGGATGAGGGAAAGAAGGAGATGGTGAAAGATGACCATTGACTTGCAAGGTTGGGAGTTAGGTTGGTCGACTCAACCGATGGCAGTGTTGTTGTGCAAAATGGATCAGAATCGTCCTTGGTGATTGGTGTGAAATCTAGGGAAGATGAGGATCTGATGTTGGTAAAGCTGAAAGTAGTCGTCCAAAGTCAGAAGGTGGAGGTATTCTCCCAAGGGGGAGATGGTGTGCTTCGTACCAGGATCGTTTGTGTGTTCTAGATGTAGATGACTTAAGGAGTTGGATATTGCATGAGGCACATAGAACTAGGTATTCTATCCATTCGAGATGTATCGTGATTTACAAAAAATCTATTGGTGGGATGGCATGAAAAAGGATATTACAGAATTCGTAGCCTAGTGCCCGAACTATTAGCAAGTGAAGGTTGAGCATCAAAGGCCGGGAGGCGTGCTTTAGGATATTAGCATTCCCACTTGGAAGTGGGAAGACATTAATATCTATTTCATTACAGTCCTACCTCGTACTCGCCGACAGTATGATTCTATAAAGGTGGTGGTAGACAGGTTGACCAAGGATGCACACTTTCTACCGGTCAAAACCACAAATTAAGTGGATGATTATCCCAAACTGTATATTTGGGAGTTGGTTCGATAACATGGAGTTCCCTTGTCCATTATTTCAGATTGAGGTACCCAATTTACCTCTCAGTTTTGGCGTTCTTTTCAAAAAGGGCTTGGGACTCAGGTTAAACTCAGCACTGCATTTCATCCCCCAAACGGATGATCAAGTGGAGCGGATGATTCAAACTCTCTAAGACATGTTGAGAGCTTGCGTGATGGAATTTAAAGATAGTTGGGATGATCACCTGCCCCTGATCGAGTTTTCTTACAATAACAGTTATCACTCCAGTATCCAAATGGCACCGTTCGAGGCTCTCTATGGTCAGGGTGTAGATCACCAATCGAATGGTTTGAGGTAGGTGAGGCAGCTATGATAGGGCCATATTCGGTTCATGAAGCTATGGTGAAGTTTCAGTTGATAAGGGACAGGCTGAAAACTGCTCAGAGTCATCAAAAGTCATATGTTGATGTGAGGAGGAGAGAGTTGGAGTTTGAGGTGAACGATTGGGTATTTCTAAAGGTATCTCCCATGAAGGGAGTCATGCGGTTTAGGAAGAAAGGAAAACGTAGTCCCCGTTATGTTGGTTCCTACCAGATTATGAGAAGAGTTGGTAAGGTAACATATGACTTGGACTTTCCCTTAGAGTTATCTTCCGTGCATCCTGTGTTTCATGTATTGCTTCTGAAGAAATGTTTTGGAGATCCAGCTTTAGTAGTTCCGGTGGATAGGTTGGTGTGAAAGATAGCCTTAGCTATGAGGAGGTTTCAGTGGAACTATTGGATCGTCAGGTTCGGAGGCTAAGGAAAAAAGAAGTAGCTTTAGTTAAAGTGTTATAAAGGAATCAGCATGTGGAAGGAGCTACATAGGAGGCCGAAGCGGATATGATGTCTTATTCTCTACCGACTCAATGTCAGCTTGAGGTATAAATTTTGACCTAAAACTATATTTAGTTTCATGTTCAGTTCATGCATGCAAGTTTCTTTTATGTATATGGGTATGTATGTGATTTGCGAATTCAGCTCAGCTGTATATTTTGTATCAGAGGTAGTCATTCTATCAGTTTTTGGTTTAAATGATCAGTATTTGAATATGATAATTGCATGTTTTTTTTTCTTCTTGTTTTCGACATTCGAGGATGAATGTTCCCAAGGGGGAGATATTGTTATACCCCGGGAGCTCAAAGATCGAACCAGGGAGTTGAAACGGGAAAACGATGGGAAATTTTGTTGCAGCCTTAGGACGAGTCGTCTCACGACTCGTGAGGACAGCCCATAAGTCATCAGGTGACTCATTGGGAAGGAAATATAGTTGGGAAATTTGATTGGCAGTGTACCCGACGGAAGCTGACCACGACTCGTTCGAGGAAGTAATGAGTCTTGGTGAGAGTCGTGGGAAGAAGTGAATCAGAAATGAAGAAGCAAGGCAGTGTACTTGACGAGCAGGGTGACGAGTCGTTGCCCTTGACCAAGAGTCATCAGGTCGTCCGTTAGGACCACCTGGCAGTGATTTCCTGCAAAATTAGTAAGGGCCTTTTGTAATTCCTAAGTTTCTAAATCCTAAACTACATCATTTAAGGCTCGTTTTAGTGGGTTTTAGGAGGGGAAAACCTATTCTAAGTTATTTCCTTCCATGCATGCAAACTTGAGAGATTGAGAAGGTGATCTAGAGCAAGTCTTCAAGGTTTGCATTCAAATCCTTCTTGGGCAATCAGAGAAGTGGTAGAATCAATCCCTTCTAGATATGTAGGGTTATGAGTGGGTGTTTCCTTCCACACCCATGCCCAATTTATATCTAAGTATGAGAATTTCCTATGATCAAGTTACGGGGTTTCTACCCAAATGCATGAATCTTCAATTTCTTTACATGGGTATGAATTGATTATGATTTATTATCAAATTGTGAAGCATGGGATAATTTTATAATGATAATTATGTTTCTAGCCTTATGAATGTGGAAGCCCATTGATGACATGATCAAGAAAAGTGGGATTTGTTAAGTAAAAGCGATAATGATGAGATATTATGATGAAAAGTATGATTTGAAGCTACCCATATTTATAATTATGTTTTCAATGAGAATTGAGTATTTCTAAGTATGATAAAGCCTTGGGCAATGCCCACATGTTAGTTTAAATGAGGATTTTTCCGAACTAAGCTTACCACATTGTTTTGGAGCGAAGACTCCCAAATTTTATATTTTAGCTTGTGGTATGTTTTGAATTAAATCTTCCTTGCATACATTACCACATGGTTTTTGAGCAAAGGCTCCCAAGTATGTATTCAGCTTATGGTATGTTTTGAACTAAAGCTTCTCATATGCATGATTGCGTATTTGAGATGCATTTGATCTTTGAGCTTCGTCAATAGAATATGTTGAGCTTCATTATATATGATGTAGAGCATTTGTATGTTTTTGGGAGAAGAGTCTAGCACCGAGCAGGCTAAGGGTCGATTACCCTATGCCCCAGAACTACGCGCCAATGTAGGATGATACTATTATATTATTGGGACCTCCCTTGTGAGCTATCCCCGGCCCTAATGTCCCGTGAGCTTGATATCAATATCATGGTAGCGTCCTTACCCCTGGCAAGGTTTTGGACAGCTCTGCCCACTTAAGTGTAATAGTTGGGAGCACGTAAGCTCTATCGTGGTATGTCGGTTAAGTGACGAGTCTCCCATTATTCTATATGATTCAGATATGCATATTCATTACCCATGGTTATTATATATACATGCATGTTCTAAAAGCAAGGTTTGACTCAATGTTCAGCTTTTCTATAAATATCATATTTTAGCTTTGAGTCATTCGAGTTAGTTTGACGTATAAAGATATGTACTGTCATGTTACGAAAAGATAATGATTTCAGAAACAATGCATGCAAGCCTTACTCTCAGTTTACTGATGTTTATGTTTTAATTAATGCATTGTGATTAAAATATTTTACTTACTTTAGAGGTTTTACTTACCTTGCATATCGGTACATTCCATGTACTGACCGTATGATTCTATGTTATATCGTTTCATGATACAGGACCTGGCTCTCAGGTTCAGCCCCGCTCTTAGACAGCTTATCAGAGTTAGAGTCTGCTTATTGGTGAGTCCTCATCTTTTGAGGACCCGACTATCTATCTTTTTCTTTATGTATTTCCATTTTCATCTTATTGAGTTAGTTGGGGTCTTGTCCCATCAACTTGTCATGTTTAAAGGATATTCAGATAGATGTATGTATTCAGCTTCGGATTTTATATTTTGATGTTATATTCAAGCTAGACTTCCACTATGATTGTATTATTGATTATTCAGTCTCTTGGTTGATTTAGATATATGCTTATGACATGGGTCGACTTGAGGTCTCTCGGGGCTCCTTGTCCCGTGTCGCGATCTGGGCCTCCGTTCGGGTCATGACATCAACACTGAAACCCTCTTCTTGTCGTTTCCCTGTGCTTGCTCATTATTCTCCATAGTTAACCTTCAAAAGGTTCTCTCAATTTCAGGATCAAAAGAAGTCAAAAGTGGATCTTGCCTTCTCATATTTAGCATACACTGAGCACACAACATTTATAAACTTCACAAACAAACAAACAAACAAATAAAAAACGTAAAATACAGAATAGCGGGATAAAAATCCTAACCTACAAATGATCAATCAATCTTCAAGTCCTCGACAATGATGCCAAAAACTTGATGTCGCCCAAGCGCACATGGTTGCCAAGTAATATAAGACGGTGAAGTCCCGATTATCGATCCCTCAAAGACTTGTCAGATCAATCATTTAAGCTTACTTCTTTATTTTGCTATTCTAACAAAACAGATAAAAATGGGGAACGGTTTGAAGAATTAAACTACTAAAAACTTGAAATTTAAAACTAGCTGAAGAACTAAGATTGTTGCAAACTTGTTTGTACTTCAAATGATGATGAAAATCTAAGGAATTGGCACTTTCATATCAGGTTGAGTTTTAAAGACATGATTATGCTAGATTAATTCTTCCTAAGGTTGATAGTTGCAACTTACAATCCCATTTCTTGCCACTTTCTCGAGAATCCATATGGTAGTAGGAGAAATATAAAACGATGGTTATGTCTACTTGTATATCAACTAAATAGGGTTGAAGGATATATACCTATCCTCATCAACAACTTCTAACCTTAAACCAATGGGCCAAAGGATCTTTGAATTCCTATTTTACATTTACTTTTAACACTTTCTATTCCCTTTCCCAAGTTCAACCAAAAGCCAACAGATTTACTCACACGGTGATCAGTCTAGTGAATAAACAATTAAAACAAGTAAATATAAATAACCTTTATTGAAAAATCAAACTAACACTAATCAGTCTTTCAAACGTCAACCATCAACTATGGCCAAAACCCTAAAAGGGTGTTTAGTCACTCATAGACAAGCGAAAAAACAAATACATAATCATCATTCGAAGTAAAACGATAAAGAAAAAAAAACCTAAGTAGAACTTGTCTCTCCTCCAAAAGTTGCATTTACAACCTTCTATGATCAAACAAAATAATGTACGATATTCTAAAACCACTCTAGATGTTGTATTTATAGGTGAGCCTTCAAATGACACTTTTGCCCTCAAGTATGTAGCTTTAAAATTAGCAAAATCCATCTAGGGAGTTTCTGACGCACCGCCCCATGCATAGCCCAAGTCTGGGTCAATTTTCCTCTGAATTATAGCCCTGGGCGCGCCACTCTAGACATAGCACTAAAGACTTAGCCAAATTTCTGCACTTATGAGACCCTCTAGCGCCCCACTTCATTCGTAACACCAGAATGTTGGAAAATTTTTCTAAGTCTGGAATGCTTCTGGGGCTCCACGCTATCCATCTCGACAAGGTGTTAGTCAAATTTTCATCTCTGATGCTAGGGACCTGGTGCCCCACGCCATCTATAGCACCAACTTTGGTGCATATTTCTCTGAAACAAAAGTGTTGGCGTGCCACACCAGTCATAGTTGCAGACCGACTTTCGCGAACTCTTCTTTCTCACACCTCAGGTAATTTTTTGTCCTTTTTCCTTGGTTTCCTGCTCAAAATATGTAGAAACATTTATTAGCTCACAAGACACATGAAAACATGAATTCATACATTTTATAAGGATTATGAACTCAAAATAAGGCAAAATATGGGTAAAAACATGGCAAATAGGCATAAGATGTATTACCCCGAAAGTGCCTAAGATTAGACCCGGGATCAAAATTTTAAGTTGGCTGAAAACTGGGGAAAAATGCTCAGGACGGACGACCCAACAGATCGTTGGTCCAACCAAAAACCCCTTAGAGCCAGTCATGGTTTCAGGAGTCCTGGTGGCAGTGGATACAATTGGTGGAGTAACGACTCATTGCTTGAAACAATGAGTTGTTGTTTGTACTCGTGGGTAGCACTGCACCAAGGAAAGTTGGGGAAGTAATGGGTCATCACACGACCCATTATGAGTAACGACGAACCATTGTCACCAATCATTGTCTAAGTTGTTAGAATCTCCAGTGGACTTAACAGATGGGTACCACGACTCGTTGGAGGAAACAACGAGTCGTGGTGAGGCTCTTTGTAAGGAAAGGCTCAATGTATTCAGGAGAGAAGCAACGATCGACTCAATGATCTGTTGGGCCTAAGGAAAAGTTGTCATGTCGAGCCGTGTTATGATTTTGGAAGCAGGGCCAGGGTAGTGTATATGACGGGCCATACAATGAGTTGTGGTAGCCTCCAACGACTTGTTGGTACGCCCGTTGGATTGACCTATGCAGATTTTCAAGATGATTTTATTAAGAATATTTTCGACCTTTATATGCTCTAGGGCCCTAAACTACGTCGTTTTATGTACTTTTCTGCATATTAACATAGGTTAAGTCCCTCTTGCATAGGCCATTCCCATGCATGCAAAATTTAGAGAATTCTAGGGAGATCAAGCATAGATTCAAGCTTTTCCCTATCAATTCATCCTTGGGCATTCAAGAACTTTAGAATCTGATCCTACCCAGGTATGTAGGGTTACGAATGGGTATTTTCATTCACGCCCATGTCCATTCTCTATTAATTTATGGAAATCTACCAAAATCTATTGGGGTTTTAATTCAATTCTTGTGAAAATTTTGTGAATTGCTAATGGGCTTTTATTATTTATGATTTACATCATATTTTATAGATTTTGATCAGATTTTACAATTATTTTAAATTATAAATTTATTGACTTCAATCTCTACTCAATTAAGCCTAATTATGCATGATCCATGATGAAACGATTTATGATCTGCACTTCAATTGTTAATATTTACAAACCTAGAATGATCTATGATTTGAAATATGGATTTATTCAAAAACCCAACATGATTTGATGATTTACAAGTTATATGCATGATCTTCAAGTATGAAAGGGCCTTATGATTTATGAACTATTGATGATGAAAAGCATGTTTTCAAGTTACCCATGTTATAAGCATGTTTTCGAATGAATTGAGCATTGTAAAGCATGGTAAAGTATTGGGTAATGTCCACATCATGATGAATGATTTACGGTTTATGAAATGGATCTCATGATTTATCGATTTATGATGTTGGCCTACTAAATGGCCTTTGATTCTTGGCTAATCATGTTTTAATAGGGATAAATGAATGATGAATGTTAATTTTAGCCATGAATCTTAATGAAAGATGTTACTGATTTATGTATGAGCCTATTATGCATGTTTTTTCGAAGTCGTGTCTAGCAACGAGAAGCTCGACATTCAAAGGAATACACTGGTGTCTCATAACCACGTGCCACCGTGGGTTTATAATGATACATTACAATGACAATGATCCCCTCTATCGTGATATCACATAATGCACGTCCCTCGCCTGGAAAGCCAGGGGCGACTCTGCCTACGTGAGTAAGGTAGTTGGGACATCATGAAAGGCTTTACCATGATGGTGTGGGTTATGAAGAGTCCTCCCATTGTTCCATATGTTTTATGCATTGTTATGTTCATGATATTGGCTCAAGTGATGATTTGATCAAGTTTATCTTATGATTTGAAAATGAAAGGTTTACGAATGACTTGAAAACCTTGAGCATTATGTTATGTAACGATATTTATGATATGATAATGATGTCCTACTCTCATGATGTTTTATGAGTTTCATGTATTTTAAATATCCGTTTTACTTACCTTGCATACTTGGTACATTCCACGTACTGAGCGCATACTTTCTATGTTGTGTCGTTTCATGATACAGGACCTGGCTCTCAGGCTCATCCTCATCTTTAGATAATTTCAGATTTTACTTTAAGCTTATTGGTGACTCCTCATGTTTTGAGGGCCGTTTGACTAGACATTTATGTTATTTTTATGTTTCAATACTTGGCCGGGTTAGTTGGGGGTGTTGTCTCATCAACCCATCATATGCGATAGAGGCTTTCAGACAATATGTAGTACTCAGCTTGCGTGTATGTCTAGTGAATCCCTACGTTATGTTATTTCATGATATTTTTACGTTTCTTCTATGCCTTATGTTCAATCTTCTACTTAAAATGAATGAAGTTAGATGTATGCCTATGACATGGGTCGACTTGGAGCCTCTCGAGGTTCTTTGTCCCGTGTTACAATTTGGGTCTACGTTCGGGTCGTGAAAAACTTGGTATCAGAGTAATAGGTTTGAAGTGTCCTAAGGTGTCTGAAAACCACGTTAAGTAGAGTCTTTTTCATAGGTGTGAAGCGCGCCACACTTACGACGAAGAGGCTATGAGACGTTTAAAAAATGTTCCCTTCTTTCATGATCTATGCCATGCAATGAAAAGTCCTTCTATTCTTCTAATTCGTGCTAATTTAGTGTTGAAGTGTTAAGATGGTTGTCATATTGTTTTGACTCATTGTATTTGAGATACATTGTGATATAATTAGTGGTGTAGCTGATGTGGTGACAATAATGTATATTGTGATATCATCAGTGATGTAACTAACTTCGAATAATATATGTTTTATTTGCTTCATGGTTAGATATTAAATCCATAAACTCTTTGGGGTGAATTATTATTATTGTATATTTACAACTGTTGAAAAAGAATTGTTAGGATTATATCGTGTCATCACTTTTAGAAAGGGTTAGTTATGAAAGTTTACTGAGTACACGTGTTTCCCATACTCATCCTATACTTGTTGCACCTTTGTGCGTGAAAGGGTTGAATCAAGTACTAATGGTACTTGAGTTGCTATACAGTTCAAGATATGTTGCGGTTAGAGTTTTGGGTGAGCTGCTTTCTCTTCGGTAGTACTGAATTCTAGAGACTTCTTATTTTATTTCCTGACTTATTTTTTTCTAGATGGTGACTTTAGTTTTTCATAGTTGTTTGGTATTCATAGATGCTCTTGTACTAGTGTCACCAGGTCTTGGGTTTATTATGGTCTTACACTCATTTATTCTGCACTTATAAGAGTTAGTTGTTTTTTATATTATTTTCATATTATTTAAATTATTAATTGGTCAATAAAGGGATGGGGCTTGCCTATGGGTATGGTGGATGCCCTCACGGCTCAATGGGATTTTGGGTCATGACAATATGGTATCAAAGCATGTTTCATAGGTCCCACTATGTATAAGAGCAGAGACTCTACTTCCGGATCGGTGCGGAGACATCTGTAACTTATCTTCGAGAGTCTACCAGATATTAGTAAACTTCTATTCTTTGATTCTTTATCGTGCATTTTTTTCAGCCTAATTCTTTAAATCTCTTCGTTTCGTTCTCTCATTGATGATGAGGACATGTTATTGAATTCATGTGCTAATAGTTAATATGACATTGCACAGTATGGATCAAGAAAGAAGAGGTAGGCTAGTTTGAGGGGCGTATGGCCAGATTTAGACAGTAGCTATGATTTGAAGCAGATTGTGTGAAGTTGTAATTTGAATTTTTTAGTTTGGTAATATTCGTAGAAGAATGCAAATGATGAGTGAAGAACTTTATGATCACCTTATCTTCTATGGCCAGTTATTTAATAATAGAAATAATACATATATGGCATAGCTGGTTTCGGGGAAAGAGTTGACGATTAGAAATTGTACGATTAGTAACATTAGTAAGTAATAAGTGTTGTGAATTTGAAGACTACAATTAAGAAGGTTTGACATAACAAGGTTGGGTTGATCGAGTTACGATGAGAATAAAAATGTTTTGATAGAGATCAAATGTATAATATAATCTTATGTCATGAGTGTATCAACAAAGATTTGACATTCAAGTAATGAAATAAGTACATATACTATATTCTTAAAGAAGGGTTAAATTTGTGGAGGACAAGCGGAGCAGGTAAGAGGACAAGTTGTAAGGCATAAGAAAACAAGTGTTTCTTCTAATTAGGTTCGAGGTGGTATGATTTCTTTTGAGGTTCATATGAAGGGTGTTGTTACACCCCGTAAATTCTTGACATTTAGATGGCCTATTCACATGTTGGTTAAGAGTTTAAGAATGCCATACATTCTAGAAAAAGGCTCGGGGGAAGACCGGACAAGTGCCACGTCGAACCATCGCAAGAGGAGGTTGGGCATACCCCCTCCGCGATGGCAACCGTGTCACGGAGGGATCACCTCCGCGATGGCCAACGTGCCACGGAGGTGAGGTTCAGCCTCAACTATATAAAGCCCCCACTTCGGATTTCAATGATAATTATCAAAAATTTCCAGAGAACAAACCAGAAAACAGAGGGCACGAGAGGTTTAGTGAAATTCCTTCCGTTTACTCTATTAAACGCGGTCCAAACTCGGATTAATCTCGGGTAGTGAAGTATTAAGCTGCCGGAAGCATTCCTGCAGAGTTAGTTTCGTGAAATTCGGCTGGCGAACCGTCGTCCTACCGAGCTAAGGTAAGTGGAATTGCTCCAAATTAGTGTCAATATACTCCTAGCCCTAAAGTTAGTATTTCTCCCTTCTGGACTTCTGAGAAATAGCGAGTTTTCGGCTATTTTTCGATAAGTCAAGGTTTGGGATATATATATTCAAAGTAGTATTTTCTTCCAGAATATTGATGAATTTAGTTCTAATTGCTATGAACATGAATGCAGTTGGAAGAAATAACTGGATATTGGTCGAGTTACGCCAGTTATCCAAGAAGTCAGCAACTAAGGTATGTAAAGCCAGTTTCTTCGGCAAATTAGTAATTCTAGTATAGTAAAATAGAATAAATTCTAGAAGAAAGTTCCAGAAGCCGAGTATTAAGCTCAGTGTGAATTCAGTAAATATGTTTTGTATTATTATGTCGTATGTAGAATAAAACTCAGTAAATTAGTATCAACAGCAAGATATTATTTCAGACTTAGTATCATATTCAGTTTAATTCAGCCAAAGATTCAGAATAGAATATCAGAACATGAACAGTATTATCAGATTTATTATATATGTTATATGTGATTATTGTTGTTTGTTGAGACCTGATTGTGTAATGTGGACACCCTTAGAGCTTCCTTGCCGCCCCAGGGTTAATAGTTGTGTCGACTCTCCCGCCAGAGGGTGAGGATACGTCACTCCAAGGAGTGGCATATTGTCCGTCAGAGGACGAGGATGGGATGCAGCATTCCCCATAGAAGGTTGATCAGCATTATAGCATACCCTATCGAGCGCTTGCGCCCAGGGCACAGATTACAGATTACAGATACAGATCTCAGATTACAGTTACAAGAGTCCTCTGGACTCAGATACAGTTATAGTCAGGGGCCCAAGGAGTCCAAGTTGCATACCCAGGGGGCCGGCGGGATGCTCGTAGTTATTAGGTGAGTGGAGTGAATTTATTTTAGGATGGTTTGACCCGGGTAGGGGTATGTAGATTGCGTGTTGATTGGCACCTTCCGGCTTATGGGGGCTGGTATAGGTTCTTGT
>JACEIK010005041.1:91390-105019 GCA_018107945.1 Datura stramonium | reverse complement strand
GCAACAATTAACAGGAACAACATTCCACATGAATTTCATCGGAATCTAACTGAAAAATTCTTAAATTTTGAATCGTCGAGGCTAGGACTGGTAGGAGAAATTAAATTGATTTTGGGGTCACAAGGGAAGGACAATTCCCCTACTAAATTCTCACAAACCTGGTGATGAAAACCCCAGAGAAAACCCTTGAGAATATCTGAGAAGAAAAGTTGAACCCTTGCCCTGCTCTGTGCTTCCTGACTGAGATTCTACGTTCTAACTTCTGAGGGAATGAGAGGAATGAAGTATAAGTGTCGATTACCCCTCTAAATCCCCTGAATATAACCAAAAATGATGTAGTTTAGGGATTAAAAATTTGAGAAGTTACAATAATAACCCTGGGATAAAATCTGGGAAACTGCCTTGTTAAGGACCAATGGGTCACACAACGAGTCGTTGGTTGATACCGTGACTCGTTGGGACCAGTTGTTGGTCCTAGGCAAGAATTTTTAGCTCACTGGAATGGGAACGGAAGGATGCCATTACTCGTTGGAAGAACCAACGGGTCATTGGTATACCTTGCCAAGGTATAAAGACATTAGCTGGGTGATCAGAAATCTGGGGCAATACGGCCAATAAAATAACCTATGGCGGCAATGTAGTTTTGAGAATCTGGGTGTGCTGAAACCCCGGTCCACTCAGTTCTAAGTCTTTATTATACCCCAAAATCCCTAAGATCGGACCCGAGAGTTGAAACGGAGAAAACAGAATTTTTTGCACTAGGTCACAGAATGAGTCGTCATGTGACCCGTCAGGCTGACCACGAGTCGTTAAGTGACTCATGGTGAGGAGTGTTGACTTGCTTGAAAATTTCAATTTGGCGTGATCACGAGTCGTGGTCAACCCCATGAGTCATCAAGTTACCCATGGTCAAGGCCAGTTGAAGGATGATAGATGAACTGGCAGTGTACCCCACGAATGGACACCGTGAGTCGTGGTGTCACGACCCGAACAGAGGCCCCGATCGTAACATGGGATAAGGAACCCCAAGAAGCCCCAAATTGACCCATGGCATAAACATACATCTAACTCATTTGAAAACCCAAATAATAAGCAATATATTCATAGCGGAAGTCTAACTTAAATATAACATCAAAAAGCATAATCTGAAGCTAAGTACATACATATGTCTAAATAGCCTCTAAATACGATGAGCTGATGGTACAAGACCACCAACTAGCTAAAACAACTGAAACTGAAATACACAAAAGAAGTCTAAGTAGTCTAGTCCTCGGGATCTGAGGACTCACCCACAATATGAATGCTAGCTCTGACAGACGGACTACGAGCGGGGCTGAACATGAGAGTCGGGTCCTGTATCATGAAACAATACAGCATAGAAAGTATGCGATCAGTACGTGGAATGTACCGAGTATGCAAGGTAAGTAAAACCGCTAAAGTAATTAAAATCATTCAAAGACAATGCATTAAGTAAACATGAACATTAGGAATCTGAGTGTAGGGCTTGCATGCATTCTTTCGGAAATCATGATCTCTTCATAACATAACATGACATAGCTTCATAACATCATAACTGAATCAATTGTCTCAAAGCTAAATTCTGACATTTATAAGTAAAGCTGAACAATAAGTCAAACCTGCTTTAGAACATGCATAAAAGTATAATAATCTCGAGTAATAAAATATGCATATTTGAAATCATGAGGAATAATGGGAGACTCGTCTTTTAACCGACATACCACGATAGAGCTGATGTGGTCCCAACTATCACACTTAAGTGGGTAGAGCCGTCCAAAGCCTTTTCAGGGGTACGGACGATACCATGATATCGATATCAAGTTGAAGGCCCATTCGGGCAAGGGAAGCTCACAAGGGAGGTCCCAACTCATATATAATAGTATAAACCTACGTTGGCACGTAGTTCTGAGGCATAGGGTGACCGATCCTTAGCCTTCTTGGTGCTAGACACTACTCCCAAAAATATGCATATGCTCTACATCATTTTATAACGAAGCTCAACATCGTCTATGACGAAGCTCAATAATCAATACATCTCAAATATGAAATCATACATATGAGAAGCTTTAACTTAAAACATACCACAAGCTGAAGTATAATTGGGAGCCTTCACTCCAAAATCATATGGTAAGCTATGCATAGGGAAACTTTAAGTCAAACATACCACAAGCTAAAAATATAATTGGGAGTCTTCGCTCCAAACAATGTGGTAAGCTTAATTTGGGAAAATCATCATTCATAATTAACATGTGGGCATTGCCCAAAGCTTTATCATACTTGATAATACTAAATTCATATCGAAAGCATCAATTATAAACATGGGTAGCTTTAAAACATGCTTTTCTTCATGATATCTCAACATCCTTACATATTCATCACAAATCTCATTTTTCATGACATTTCATCAATGGGCTTTTAAATTCATAAAGCTAGAAATATGATTTTGATATTTAAAATATTATAAAAATTGCCCATGCTTCATAATTCGATAATAGAATCATAATTAAATCATACCCATGTGTAGAAATAGAAAATTCATGCATTTGGGTTAGAACCCCATAGATTAGACATAGGAATTTCATACTTTTAGAGAGGGATTGGGGATGGGTGTGGAAGGAACCACCCATTCATAACCCTACATACCTGTTGGTAGCTGATTCTTACTCTTCTTTGAATGCCCAAAAGGAAATTGAAGATCACTAGCTTGATCACCCTCTGAAATCTCTTCTACTTTGCATGCATGGATGAATAATACTCCATGCTTGCTCATGACTCATGGTCACCATCCGTGATGTACACTGCCTTGCCTCGACAAATTATACTCCATGCTTGCTCATGACTCACCCCACGAATCGTGGGGGCTGACCACGACTCATGGGGACCTCCCATCAAGTCCACTACCCCTTTTTATTTTTTTTATTATTCCCCCTCCCCACGGCTGACCTAGCGACTCGTGGGGACCGACCACGAGTCGTGGTCATACCCGTAGGGTCTTATTTCTTCCAGCTTCCTCATTAAATCCTTGGGCCTCTCCCACGAGTCACATCACTACTCATGGGCCTCTCTAACGAGTCTCCTCACGACTCGTTGTTGTGCCTGATGCCAAATTTTCAACTTTTCTCCATTTCAACTCCCGGGTCTGATCCTTGGGCTTTCGGGGTATTACAATATCTCCCCCTTGGGAACATTCGTCCTCGAATGTTGGAAAACACACAGAAAAGCAGAGAAAATGCAATTATCATATTCAAATACTGATCATTTAAATCAAAAACTGACGTAATGACTACCTCCAATTCAAATTACATAGTTGAACTTAATTCACAAATCATACACATACCCAGATACATAAGAGAAGCTTACGCACATGAACTGAACATGAAACTAAATAGAGTCTGAGTGCAAAACTGATACCTCAAGCGAAAACTGAGCTGGTAGCGAATAAATGTGGGTATCTAGCCATCATATCCGCTTCGGCTTCCCACGTAGCTCCTTCAACACATTGATTCCTCCGTAACACTTTGACAGAAGCTACTTCCTTGTTCCTTAGCCTTCGAACCTAACAATCCAATATCTCCACCGGGACCTCCTCATAGCTAAGGCTGTCTTTCACACCAATACTGTCCACCGGGACAACTAAAGTTGGATCCCCCAAACACTTCTTCAAAAGCAATACGTGAAACACAGGATGCACGGAAGATAACTCTGAGAGAAACTTCAATTCATATGCCACCTTGCCAACTCTTCTCACAATCCAGTAGGGGCCAACATAGCAGGGACTAAGTTTTCCTTTCTTTCCAAACCGCATCACTCCCTTCATGGGAGATACCTTCATTAACATCCAATCATCCACCTCAAACTCTAATTCTCTTCTTCTTACATCAGCATAGGACTTTTGGTGACTCTGAGCGGTTTTCAACCCGTCCCTTATCAATTGAACTTTCTTCATAGCCTCATGAACCGAATTTGTCCTATCATAGCTGCCTCACCAGCCCCAAACCATCCGATGGGCGATCTACATCTCCAATCATAGAGAGCCTCGAACTGTGCCAATTAAATACTGGAATGATAGCTGTTATTGAAAGCAAACTCGATTAGGGGCAAGTGATCATCCCAACTACCTTTGAAGTCCATCACGCATGCTCTCAACATGTCTTTGAGAGTCCGAATTGTTCGCTCCACTTGACCATCCATTTGCATGTAAAATGTTGTGCTGAGTTTAACCTAAGTACCAAGCCCCTTTTGAAACGACCTCCAAAACTGAGAGGTAAATTGAGTGCCCCTATCTGAAATGATGGATAAGGGCACTCCATGCAATCGAACTAACTCCCGAATATATAATTTGACATAATCTTCCACTAAATCCGTGGTTTTGACCAGTAGAAAATGAGCAACCTTGGTCAACCTGTCTACCACAACCCAAATGGAATCATGTTGTTGGTGAGTACGAGGTAATCCTGTTATGAAATATATATTAATTTCTTCCCACTTCCAAGTAGGAATGTCGATATCCTAAAGTACACCTCCCAGCCTTTGATGCTCAACCTTTACTTGCTGACAGTTCGGCCACTTGGCTACGAATTCTGCAATATCCTTCTTCATGTCATTCCACCAATAGATTTTCCATAAGTCACGGTACATCTTGGTGGCACCCGGATGGATAGAATACCTGGATCCATGAGCCTCATTCAATATCCGGCTCCTCAAATCATCAACATTTGGAACACATAAGCGACCCTGGTACCGAAGCACACCATCTCCCCCTTGGGAGAATACCTCCACCTTATGACTTTGAATGGATTCCTTCAACTTTACCAAAATCGGGTCCTCATATTGTCTAGCTTTCACATCAATCACCAAGGATGATTCTGATCCATTCTGCACCACAACACTTCCATCGGTCGAGTCAACCAACCTAACTCCTAACCTTGTGAGTCAATGCACATCTTTCACCAGCTCCTTTTTTCCCTCATCCACATGGGACACACTTTCCATAGAGACTCTACTAAGTGCATCCGCTACCACATTAGCCTAACCTGAATGGTAAAGAACACTCATATCGTAGTCCTTGAGTAGCTCCAACCACCTCCTTTGCCGAAGATTGAGATCTTTCTACTTGACCATGTATTGTAAGCTCTTGTGGTCCGTAAACACATCCACATGGACCCCATACAAATAATGTTGCCATATCTTCAAGGCGAATACCATCGCGGCCAATTCAAGATCATGGGTCGGGTAATTCTTCTCGTGAACTTTCAATTGTCTAGAGACATATGCTATAACTTTCCCACGCTGCATCAATACACATCTGAGTCCGATTCTTGAAGCATCACAATACACCACGAAATCATCAGTACCCTCCGAAAGAGTTAACACCGGTGCTGAAGTAAGTCAAGTCTTCAACTCTTGGAAGCTCTTCTAGAAAGCCTCTAACTATTGGAACTTCACCTTCTTCTGAGTCAATTTGGTCAAAGGTGTGGCAATAGATTAGAAACCTTCAACAAACCTCCAATAATAGCCAGCTAAACCCAAGAAACTCCGAATATCTAAAGGATTCACCGGTCTAGGACAATTCTTCACCGACTCTATTTTTTGAGAATCCATCATGATGCCCTCACTTGATACCACATGGCCCAAAAATGCAACGGAGTTCAACCAAAACTTGCACTTGCTGAACTTGGCATATAATTGATGATCCTTGAGAGGCTGAAGCACTATTCTCAAATGAGCAGCATGTTCCTCCTGGCTCCGAGAGTATATCAAGATGTCATCGATGAACACGATCACGAACATGTCCAAGTATGGCTTGAACACCCTATTCATCAAGTCCATTAAAGCTGCAACAACATTCATTAGTCCAAAAGACATAACTACAAACTCATAATGACCATACCGTGTCCTAAAGGCTATCTTTCGGATGTCACACTCCCGAACTCTAAGCTGATGATACCCGGATCTGAGATATATCTTTGAGAAACACTTGGCACCCTGAAGATGGTCAAATAAGTCATCAATCCTAGGTAAAGGATACCTATTCTTGACGGTGACTTTGTTCAATTGTCGATAATCGATGCATATGTGAAGATAACCATCTTTCTTTTTGACAAAGAGAACTGGTGCACCCCATGGGGACTTGCTCGGTCTAATGAAACCCTTATCTAGCAGGTCCTTCAACTACTCTTTTAACTCCTTTAGCTCGGCTGGAGCCATCCTGTAAGGAGGAATAGATATAGGCTACGTGTTGGGAAGAAGTTCAATACCAAAATGGATCTCTCGCTCGGGAGGGATTCCCGGTAAATCATCTAGAAAGACCTCTGGATACTCACGTAATACTGGAACTGACTGGTTAGTCGGGGTCTCACACTCAACGTCCTTAACCCTAACTAGGTGGTACACACAACCCTTAGAAATCATCCTTCTAGCCTTAAGGTAGGAAATGAACTACAGGCACAGCTGAACTACCCTTCCATTCTAAGACTGACTCACCTAGAAATTTAAACTCTACTGTCTAGGCTCTACAATTAACTGAAGCGTAACATGAAAATAACCAATTCATCCTGAGAATAACATCGAAATCTATCATGGATAACTCTATCAAATCAGCTGAGGTAACCTTCTGAAGGACTAAGACTGGGCAACATCTATACACCCGTCTAGCTATAACTGAGTTACCTACTGGAGTAGAAATTGAGAATGATTCTGAAGAGACTTTGGGACTGACTTCAAAGCTACTGGCCACATAAGGTGTCACAAAAGACAAGGTAGACCACGGATCTAACAAAGCATAAACATCAATATAGAAAACTCGCAACATACTAGTGACCACATCCGGGGAGACCTCATGTTCCTGACGGGATGCTAAAGCATAGAATCTATTTTGGCGTTGACCGCCAGCTGTGCTAATCGATGGCCCCTGATGAGCTGAGCGTGTGGGAGGGGCTTTTGTGCTAGAAATTGGGGATCAGCCCCCATTGTGATCCTATCTCGCATCTGGGCAATCTCTAAGCATGTTTCCGGGCTTCCCACACCCGAAAAATCACTTAAACCTACCAGACACTAGCCCGTGTGTCCTCGACCACACCTGCGGCAATCTGGGATGCTAGAATCTGCAGGTCTGCTGCTCTTACTCTTAGAGCCTGATACTCGCCCTCTCCAGTCATTCCTAGGCCTGGATGGCACACTCAGTGCTGAAGATGCTGGAGCTGATGACCTCTAGTGAGTCTGCTTTCGGTGCCCACCACCTGATCTCGGCTGTGAGAATCTGTGACTATCAGTCCTGGCTCTCTCGACCTCCCTCTCTCTTAGATGTGCCGCCTCCATCTGTTGGGTGTACAACACTATCAGTGGGAAGTCCATGTCCTGATGGAGCATAGTGGTCCTACAATCCTTATTCGAATAGCCCGCTACTCCATGGACGAATCTACTCACCCGTGCCCTCTGATCGCCTACTAACTCTAGGGCATACTTTGATAGGCGAGTGAACTCAAGGGCATACTCTTGCACTTTCATTCTTCCTTGGTTAAGATTTACAAACTCAGATGCCTTCAGTTCTCTCATCTCACAAGGGAAGAACTGATCCAAGAAACAGGGCATGCTCCAGCGACCCTGCTATCCTTCCATTGGCGAAACCATATATGCGCGATCCCCTTAAACTGATACGAGTCCAACTCCACGCACTCCACGCCATTCAACCCCATGATTTGGGTGATCTTCATAATCTCATTCAAAAACTCATGCAGGTCCTCTTCTACCTTTGACCCGAGGAACTCCGGGGGGTTCATCCTCAAGAAGTCTCGGACTCGAGCAGCCGCTTTGCATCGCCATTTTGCATAATAGGTGCAACGGCCTACTGATTGACCTGAGCGGTCAAGGCCTACGCAAGCATCTGAATAGCAGCCCGAAACTCAGCATGGGCAGCTGGCTCCGGTGCCTGGGGCTCCTGAAATAGTAGGACTTGCTGATGCCCATGTCCATTGCCATCCTCGTGGCCTTCACCATTTCCATTCCTTCTACCATCATCCTTCGAGGAGCCATGATTCTGCAATTGCGAATAGCATGAATTAGAAGGATAGGAAGACCTTTCATCGCACAACATAGATCATGAAAGAAGGGAACATTTCCTAAACGTCTCGTGGCCTCTTCATCATAAGTGTGGCACACTTCACACCCATGAAAAAGACTGTACTTAATGTGGCTTTCAGACACCCTAGGACACTTCAAACCTATTGCTCTGATACCAAGTTTTTCACGACCCGAACAGAGGCCCGCATTGTAACACGGGACAAGGAACCCCGAGAGGCCCCAAGTTGACCCATGGCATAAACATACATCTAACTCATTTGAGAAACCGAATAATCAGCAATATACTCATAACGGAAGTCTAACTTAAATATAACATCAGAAAACATAATCTGAAGCAAATTACATACATATGTATGAATATCCTTTAAATACAACGAGTTGATGGGACAAGACCCCAATTAGCTCAAACAACTGAAATTGAAATACACAAAAGAAGTCTGAGTAGTCTAGTCCTCGGGAGATGAGGACTCAACCACAATATGAATGCTAATTCTAATATATGGACTACGAGCAGGGCTGAACCTGAGAGCCGGGTCTTGTATCATGAAACGATACAGCATAAAAAGTATGTGGTCAGTACGTGGAATGTACCGAGTATGCAAGGTAAGTAAAATCGCTAAAGTAATTAAAATCATTTAAAGACAATGCATTAAGTAAACATGAACATTAAGAATCTGAGTGCAGGTCTTGCATGCATTCTTTTTGAAATCATGATCTCTTCACAGCATGACATAGATTCGTAACATCATAACTGAATCAATTGAATCAAAGCAAAATTCTGACATTTATAAGTAAAGCTGAACAATGAGTCAAACCTGCTTTAGAACATTCATAAAAGTATAATAATCTCATGAGTAATAAAATATGCATATCTGAAATCATGAGGAACAATGGGTGACTCGTCTTTTAACCAACATACCACGATAGAGCTTACGTAGTTCCAACTATCATACTCAAGTGGGTAGAGCCGTCCAAAGCCTTGTCAGGGCTAGGGACGATACCATGATATCAATATCAAGTTGAAGGCCCATTCGGGCAAGGCAATCTCACAAGGGAGGTCCCAAGTCATATATAATAGTATAAACCTACGTTGGCGCGTAGTTCTGAGGCATAGGGTGATCGACCCTTAGCCTGCTCAGTGTTAGGCACTACTCCCAAAAACATGAATATGCTCTACATCATTTTATAACGAAGCTCAACATCGTCTATTGACGAAGCTCAATAATCAATACATCTCAAATATGAAATCATGCATATGTGAAGCTTTAACTCAAAACATACCACAAGTTGAAGTATAATTGGGAGTCTTTGCTCCAAAACCATGTGGTAAGCTATGCATAGGGAAACTTTAACTCAAACATACCACAAGTTGAAAATATAATTAGGAGTCTTTGCTCCAAACAATGTGGTAAGCTTAATTTGGGAAAATCATCGTTCATAATTAACATGTGGGCATTGCCCAAAGCTTTATCATACTTGATAATACTAAATTCATATCGAAAGCATCAATTATAAGCATGGGTAGCTTTAAAACATGTTTTTCTTCATGATATCTCATCATCCTTACATATTCATCACAAATCTCACTTTTCATGATATTTCATCAATGGTATTTTAAATTCATAAAGCTAGAAATATGATTTTGAATTTAAAATATTATAAAAATTGCCCATGCTTCATAATTCGATAATAGAATCATAATTATATCATACCCATGTGTAGAAATAGAAAATTCATACATTTGGGTTAGAACCCCATAGATTAGACATAGGAATTTCATACTTTTAGAGAGGGATTGGGCGTGGGTGTGGAAGGATCCACCCATTCATAACCCTACATACTTGTTGGTAGCTAATTCTTACTCTTCTTTGAATGCCCAAAAGGAAATTGAAGATCACTAGCTTGATCACCCTCTGAAATCTCTTCTACTTTGCATGCATGGATGAATAATGTCTAAAATGAACTTAACCACTTTAAAATACACTATTCATAACCCAAAACATCATAGTTTAGGCCTTATAAATTTAGGAATTACGAAATAGTCCTCACTAAATTCACAGAAATAAACTGTCAGGTGGCCTTAACGGGTGACCTAACGACTCATTTGTCAGGGACACAACTTGTGGAGTCGTCCATTAAGTACACTGCTCATCTGATCTTCTGACCTCCTCACGGGAAACATGATGACTCGTTACCGGTGACCAAGACTCGTGGTCACCATCCATGATATACACTGCCTTGCCTCGATAAATTTTACTCCAGCCCTGCTCACGACTCACCCAAAGAATCTTGGGAGCTGACCACGACTCGTGGGGACCTCCCGTCAAGTCCACTGCCCCTTTTTATTTTCTTTTCTTATTCCCCCTCCCCACAGCTAACCTAACGACTCGTGGGGCCTTACCACGGGTCGTGGTCATATCCGTGGGGTCTCATTTCTTCCATCTTCCTCATTAAATCCACGGGCCTCCCCCATGAGTCACATCACGACTTGTGGGCCTCTCTAACGAGTCTCCTCACGACTCATTACTGTGCCTGTTGCCAAATTTTTAAATTTTCTCCATTTTAACTCCGGGGTATGATCCTTGGGCTTCCGGGGTATAACACGTGGTCAAGTGCCATGATTCGTTAGGTTAGTCGTTGATGTGCTGTGAGTTTTCAGCTTCAGCACTTTCGACGCTCAAAACTAAGAAAATAGCATGGACTTAGGTGTGTTTAAATGGATATATGGCACTTTTTTGTTGGTTACAGGTTAGGTATTGGAGCAAGAATGTGCAAAAGATAGCCTAAAAGTGCAGAAAATAGGTTTAAGTCATAATTCTCAGTACGAGCCGTATGATGGTGCTATGATTCATACTGCAGATCGTGCAAAGTTTCAGATGGCTAACAATCGACCGCTTATATCTCAATCGCATGATCGTGGAAAGATTTAGAAGATTTGCAGAAGAGGATGACTCCTGATACGGATACATAGTATGAGTCGTGGAATCAAGGTATGAGTTGTACAATCGCACTCGTGAAGAACTTCAGAAAAATTGAGAATTCTCATAGTGAAACCATGGAAGAACAGTACGACTTGTAGGAAGTATATACGAGTTGTATCAAGGTCCAACACTTAGACAAATTTCAGACATTCAATGACATACGGGAAGCAGGTATGACTCGTACAAACCTGCTACGGGTCGTAGGATTGGTCGTGACACAGGCGGCATCAGCTATGGAAATTCACCCTGTTAGCCTAAGAAAAGGATTTTTATGTCTGTATAAATATGTTTTATGTTTTATTTTCATTAGACAACGTTAGATAACATTAGAGGACATCAGAATTGAGGAGAAAACACTGAGACAAGATAGAATTGAGTTGATTGGTTTGTGATCAACATTTTCTTGATTTTCTCTTGATCTTCATACTTTGTTCTTGAGGATCTTGCTGATTTATTTAAAGAAGTTTTTCTCTTATCCATAATTGTAAGTATTTATTTATGTATTTAATTATGAATGCAAATCACAATCTTACAACTATGAGAGGCTAAAACCTCCATAACTAGGATTGTGGGAACCATGATGGATTAACAAACTAAAGTTGCTTAAAAGTGATTCAAAATCAATGCAGAACACTTGTATTGTATCCTCTTCATGATTAAACGTTTCTTAATGGTGTACAACTTTAGGACTTGCCCGAATTCTTTACTTGTTTTAGCCTAGAGAGGTAGAGATTAGGAAAAGAAAATTACAACAAAGCCTTGATCTTGATGATCATTGTATTAACTTGAGCTGTGGTCGCAGGATAGTTAAATTTGGGACATATTGATAACGGTTAGTTTGCAATCTCTCATGAGACCTGACCTGGTGATTGAGTAAAGTCATCCAATAGGGACGAACCAGATGTTTGGATGAACCCTAGTTATCGATTCTACAAGTAAGCATTGGTGATGATCACGTATTGTATACCCGAAGCAGTTATGAACCCATGGGGAACACAAAACCATATTTATCCTTCATTCTTGATTTCAACCAAAATTTTAACAGTTGTTTTAATTATTGTTTTCTTTAGAACCCCCAATTTGGAGTAACTACCCAACAAGCACTTATTGGCTTTAGTCTAGCTCTTTCATATTCTCTGTGGGTTCGATCCCAACCTCTTAGTTTGGTTCTTTATTGACAACGTCTGCTTCATACTTCGGTAGGAGGTATGATTTGAGCGTTATCAAAAAGTGGTCATCAGTTGATTAGGGACTTGAGGTTTTAGGAAGTGGAGGTAACGTAAGGTGACCACGAGTCGTGGTCACAAGCGACGAGCCATTAGATCCCTCGTGGGGACCCTTTGAGGAAAAGTGGAAGTGCACCTAATGACAGCAGACAACTCGTGACCAGTGGTAACGACTTGTCCAGTCCCTCACTGGGGCTAGCAGTCAGTTTTTCCCTGCAAATTTAATAAGGGCTTATCTGTAATTCCTATGATCCTAAGGCCTAAACTACATCATTTTAAGCTATGAATAATGAATTTTAAGAGGGCTAAGTTCATTCTAAGCTATTCCTATTCATGCATGCAAACTTAGAGAGCTAGAGAGGTGATCAAGCTTAATTCCTTCCAAATTCTTCTCAATTCATCCTTGGGCAACCAGAGGAGTTATAGAATCAAATTCTCTCAGGTATGTAAGGTTATAAATTGATGAATTTGTTCACATCCGTGCCAAATCCCTCTCTAATTCATGAAAAATATATATGTTGAGCCTATCGGATTTTAACTCAATGCATGAATTTCCTAAGTTTCTACCATGGGTATGATCTAAGCATGTTTCTATTATTGAATTATGATTTATGGTCAAGTTTTACAATATTTTCAATTATAAATCATATTTTTCAAGTTTTATAAATTATAGTGCCCATTCATGGAAGTTCATGAAAAATTGAGATATATGATATATGTTCATGTGTGATGAGATATTTGTGCCGAAAAGCATGCTTTTAAGTTATCCATATCCATGATCATGTTTTCAAGCGAATCAAGTATTTTCAAGCATGTTTAAGTATTGGACAAGCCCAGATGTTCAAGTATGATTTATGATTTCATGTCAATTAGCTTATCACATGATTTTAGAGTCTAGACTCCAAATTTTATTCAGCTTGTGGTATAATTGAGCCAAGGATCCTTATATTTTTTATTATACATATAAGTTATTACTCAGCTTCTTCGCTATACGATAGTCAGCTTTGTTGAATACGATGGAGAGAATATGCAAATTTTTGGGAGTAGTGTCTAGCACCGAGTAGGCTAAGGTCAGTCAACCCGATGCCTTAGAACTACGCGCCAACATAGGCTTACTTATATACTTTGGGACTTCCTTTGGAGCTTTCCCCTGCCCCAAGGGACCTCAAGCTTGATATTGATATCATGGTATTGTCTTTGCCCTAGAAAGGCTTTGGACAGTTCTGCCCACTTGAGCGTGATAGTCGAGACCATGTAAGCTCTATTGTGGTAATGTCGGTTATATGATGAGTCTCCCATTGTTCCTCATGATTTCAGTTATGCAT
>JACEIK010005041.1:0-67222 GCA_018107945.1 Datura stramonium | reverse complement strand
CTGGGCCCACCCGACATAGCCAGTGATCTCCATTATGTATGTCCAAGGAAGAATTATGGAGCAAACTAGCTTTACCCAAACTTTCGCCTCTTTATTCAAGTAGGAGAACACAAGTGTGGAGTGAGTGCCCTTGTGGTCCCTTGCCCAAAAGGCAGATAAGTGCTCTCCACATAGAGTATAGCGAATGTCACGGTATAGGAGCTTCTCTAGAAGAATGAAGTACTCAGATGGGTCTACTGCAAGTGTACCAAGAAGGCATTGAATCTCTTAAAAATGAGCCAAACTACCTGACCCCATATTTTAACTTTGGTGCTCTGTCTAAAGCAAGGGTCCTAGTTTGCATAAAATTCCATCACAAAAGTGTGGTTGCACTCCTTAGGCTCGGCAAAGATATATCCCACTCCCAATTTGTCGACCATGTCATGGATGGTGGGAAACTCAAGTGCGAGGTATCGTTCATTAATTCAGTTCTCAGGAGCATATGTGGTCTCATTTTGTGTGTTGAGCCACTTTAGTCCATGAGGCTCCATAGCCTTTGCTCCAAATCTCCTAGAAGGGATTCCCTTGGTAGCCAATGAACTCTATCCTTTTCGAAGCAACTTGAGACCCTTTTTCGTGATTGATGTGTTATGGATTTACAACACTTTCATTTCTCAAAACTAAGAAAATAGAATGTACTTAGGTTTATTTATGTGGATATAAGGCACTTTTCCTTCGGATACAGGATAAATTGGTGTTGCAGCTAAAAGATGCAAAAGATAGCCTGAAGTGTGCAAAATAGGCTCAAATCGCAGTCCACAGTACGAGCCGTAGGAAGGTACTACAATTCGTACTGGTGGCTGTGAAAAGTGGTAGAAGGATAATGTTGAAGAGATGCAGTATACGAGTCTCAGTACGTGTCGTACCAAGCTTGTACGAGTCGTGGTGATGAAGTCGTGAAAAGATTCAGAAGATTTGCATAAGAGACTGACTCCTTCTATGGAAAGGAAAGTACGAACCATGGAATGAAGGTACGAGTCGTACCATGGTGGTCGTGATGAACATCAGAAATATTTCAAAATTCTCAGAGTCAAGCCACGAGAGCTCAATACGGATCATAAGATGGAGGTACGAGTCCTACCATGATCCAACACTTACCCAAAATCCAGCCATTCATGCAATGTGCGAAAGGATGCTATGGTCCGTAGGATCTCGCTACGGATCATAGGTTGACTCGTAACATGGGCGGAACCAGATATGAAAATTCACCCTGTTATCCTAGGAAAAGCATTCTTGTGTCCGTATAAATACGTTTTATGTTTTATTTATATTAGAGGAGATTTTTATGAGAGTAGATTTTTATGAGAGACATTATTGCAGACAACATTAGACAATTGAGAGAAAGAGAGAATTGAGTTGATTTGACTTCTGATCAACCTTTTCTTGAATTCTTCTTGTTCTTGCTATTTGCTCTTCAAGATTTTGCTGATTAATTAAAGGAAGTGTTTTTCTCATTCATACTTGTAAGTATTGATTTATGTTTTTAATCATGAATACAATTCAAAACCTTACAACTATGAGAGGCTAAAACCTCCATAGCTAGGGTTGTGGGAACAATGGTGATTTAACAAGCTAGGGTTGCACAAAGTGATTCTAAAATCAAAACAAACACTTATATTGTATTCTCTTCATGCTTAAACGTTTCTTAACGGTGTGCAACGTTAGGACATGCCCGAATTCTTTACTTTCTTAGGTCTAAGAGGTAGAGATTAGGATAAGAGAATTACAAAGGAGCCTTGATCATGATGACCATTGTATTAATTTGAGTTGTGGTCGCACGAGAGTTAAATCTGGAACATAGTGATAACGGATAGTTTGAAACCGCTCATGAGATTTGGTTGAGTAATTGAGTATAGTCATTCAATAGGGACTGGTCGGTCGTTTGAATGAACCTAAGTTAAACGTTCTATAAGTAAGTATTGGTGATAATCACGAGTGTATACCCAAAGCAGTTATGAACCCATGGAGAACACAAACCCTAGTTATCCTTTAATATTGATTCAAAATCGAATTTTTGATAATTTTTTTTATTATTGATTTTCTTTAGAACCCGCCAATTTTGAAGTAACTACCTCACAAGTTCACTTACAGGCCGTAATCTAGCTCTTCCATATTCTCTGTGGGATCGACCCCAACCTCTAGTTGGGTTCTTTATTGAAAGCGTCCGCTTCATACTTCAGTAAGAGGTGTGTTTTGAGCGTTATTAGTGATCTCCACTTCCTTTCCTTTGTCAGCTTTTGATTCCATGAAACCTGCCAATCAAGAACCAAAAACTTCACAAGATTAGTTCGTGAACAAAAAGGCTAGCTAATTAGGTGTACCGGGTGCAAAATGACCCTGCACTTAATTCAGTAGCATATCGTGAGAATTTTTCAAATAAGGTACTGAAGAGTTCCCCCATTATAATCCCAAGTCTCAACATCTAAATTCATCAATAATTTCACACTACAAACAAGTTCATGAATTTTCTTCACAACCCTCCTCTTTTTTTTCTTTTCTTTTTAAGAATGCCTCACTTTGGCCATTCCTTTCACCTTCCCACCTTTTATTCATAATTCAAGCAATCCACACATGAAAGTAGTTACGATTAAATCATTCAACAAGCAACATGAAATTTACTACAATCCACAATGAATTAACATGAATTCTCAAAAACTCAAGATTCTTCACATTCAAGAATTTAAGAACAATGCACTTTCTCTCTACAATCAATGTTCTACCCACCAATTTCATGAAATTCAATTCATCACCCCCTTCATCCCCACAACTTCAAATCACTACATTCAACCATAAATAAGCAAACCAACAAGGATAACACTTTATCATGGAAGAATTTGAGAGATTAAAGCTAATGAAATCCATATTATCAAATTCAAGATTTTCACCAACAATGGTGATTTTGGGTCTTTAACTTGGGGAAGAAGGGTATGGGGGCATTCTATTTACACTACATAGCCAAGAGAGAAGATAAATACTTACTTGACTTGGAGAGATTATATTCTCAAAGCTTCTTGGAGAAGACAACAACGGAGGGGATGGAAAGAAGGAGATATGGGTTAAGTGAGTGAAGAGAGAGAATTTTGTTGATTCTTATTTTTTACTTTTTAATGAGAGAGGATGAATGGGGATTCAAAATAAAGGTGTGGGGCGTGGGTTTTTATTACCTTTAAGGTCCATGGTTCAAATTTTAACCCATTGACCAAAAAAATTTCGGACATAACACCCCTGGCACAGCGTGCCAGTCACCTCGCCACACTTCAAAAAGAATTTTATTTGTAGATTGGGTCTGGCATGGTGATAATGCTCAAACCATACCTCCTACCAAAGTATGAAGTGGGCGTTGTCAATAAAGAACCCAACTAGAGGTTGGGGTCGAACCCACAGGGAATATGGAAGAGCTAGACTAAAGCCAGTAAGTGAACTTATTGGGTAGTTACTCTAAATTGGGGGTTCTAAAGAAAACAATAATTAAAAACAACTATTAAAATTTTGGTTGAAATCAAGAATGAAAGATAACTAGGGTTTATGTTCCCTATGGGTTCATAACTGCTTCGAAGGTATACATATATGATCATCACCAATGCTTACTTGTAGAACTGATAACTAAGGTTCATCAAAATGACTGGTTCGTCCCTATTGATTGACTTTACTCAATCAACGGGTCCGGTCTCATGAGTTACTGCAAACCAACCATTATCAATATGTCCTAAACTTAACTATCCTGCGACAACAACTCAAGTTAATACAATGATCATCAAGATCAAAGCTTTGTTGTAATTCTCTTTTCCTAATCTCAACCTCTCTAGGCTCAAGCAAGTAAAGAATTCAAGCAAGTCCTAACGTTGTACACCGTTAAGAAATATTTAAGAATGAATAGAATACAATAATAGTGTTTTTTGCATTGGTTTTGAATCACTTTTATGTGACCCTACCTTGTTAATCCACTATGGTTCCCACAACCCTAACAATGGAGGTTTTAGCCTCACATAGTTGCAAGATTGTGATTTGCATTCATAATTTAATACATAAATCAATACTTACAATTATGTATGAGAGAAAACCTTCTTTAAATAAATCAGCAAAATCCTCAAGAACAAAGTGTGAAGATCAAGAAAAAATTAAGAAAAGGTTGATCACAAGTCAATCAACTCAATTCTATCTTGTCTCAATGTTTTCTAATTCCTTCTTACGTCCCCTCATTAAAATAAAATATAAAACGTATTTATACAAACATAAAAATCCTTTCCTAGGCTAACAAGGTGAATTTCCATAACTGGTGCTGCCTGTGCCACGATCGATCCTACGACCCGTAGAACGTTTGTAGGGGTCGTACCTTCTTCCCATATGTTCTTGGCCGGCTGAAATTTGGCTAAGTGTTGGACTTTGGTACGACTCTTACATGCTTCCTACGAGTTGTACTGTGCTTCTGTGGTCTGGCTTTGAGAACTCTCAATTTTTTGAAGTTCTTCACGAGTGTGATGGTACGACTCATACCATTACGCCACAACTCATACTGTCTATCCGTGTTAGGAATTAGCCTCTTGTGAAGATCTTCTAAATCTTTCCACGATTTAATTCTACTGCCCGTACAAGCGTTGTACGACTCGTACTAAGAGTCGTAGGATGCACTCTTCAAAACTTAGCCTTCTGAAACTTTTCACCATCTTCAGTACGGCTCGTAACATCAACCTACGGCTCGTATTGAGACTTGTGATTTAAGCCTATTTTCTACACTTTCTGGCTCTCTTATGCACATTGTTTCTCCAACATCTATTTATCCTGTAACCAACAAAAAAATGTCTTATATCCGTATAAACATACCTAAGTCCATGCTATTTTTGTAGTTTTAAGCGTCGAAAGTTCTGTAAACTCACAGTACATCAACACCCTCTACTTAAGACTTTTGCATGTCCACGGGCAATGAAAAAATAAAACTAAATACGACTCTCAACTAGAAAATAAACCTAGGATACTACAGTCAATACTAAACAAAACTTGCACTATACATTCCACAAATTCTAACCCTTTTTCCATGAACTAACATTGGCTAATGTACTACAAGCAACCAAAAAACATGTTAAACAGGGAGGAAGATAAGTCATCTAGCTATCAACAAGCAATCAAGTCATCACCGATGCTTTTCACATAGACCAATGGTAAAAGTAAACATAATCCATGTATCCTTACAACAAATGAAGTTCCCACTCACAGATATAGTGTCAAATATTGCATGGGACTAAACAAGCAAGACGCTCACTCTCACAAAGAAGTTTGAAGTACTATGTATCAGATACCATAGGCTTGCCCTTATTTTCTCAGCTTCAGTTTATCAGATGGTCAAATTAGGATCACTATAGGACTTGCTGTGGATTCTAATATAGGCTCTAGGGCAGGAGATGATAAATATGAGAGAGTTATGAGTGACTATCCCTTCCTTGGCACTACGTACATTGGCTTCACCATTCACCTATATCACCCTTTATGTTTTTCATTCAATTTCCTCCCTTTTCACCTCTTTTATGTACATTTGTATGAGTGTGGTGTATTTTCCAAATTTTCAAGAATATTTTGTTATTATTTTTTTTCTTCTTTTGAATTTTTTTTTCAAGATTTTAACTTTATCAACTCTTTTTTTTTCACACCACACCACATTTTTAACCTTTTGTCTTTTCTCTCCCTTTTTCTCATTCCCACCATTCATGCACCCCTACTCTAGCCACCTTGAACTTAGGCATTTTTCCTATATTGAGGTTCACAATTTCCATGGAAGGACCATGGTCAAAATAAGTTCATTATAAAAAAATGGGTACGGTTCATCGGTTAATAAAAGAAAAATGGTCTATTAAAGGATCAAAATTGGGATCAAGGGAATCATATGATTTTGGTAGGGTTATTTAGGATAAAGTGAGCTTAATAAAAAATAGCCTATGCTCATATCCTAGCCAACCATCCTTAGCCTATGCAAAGACCAACCAGGCAAGTTCTAGATCTTCAACATAGTATTGAACTAAGTGTTACACCTCACTCACTCATGTTACATCAATTATATTCACCTTACCCGTCTGTTTTACACATGGCTTAACAAGACTCCTAGTGCTAATAAACTTAAATGACATCAAAAGATCCACAAAAATCATGCATGCAGTCACAAATACATAGCTAATGTATAAATTTTTTTAAACAGGATCAATTATTTTCAAAAGTCCAGAACTAGTGCACTTTCATTGGCTGAGTAATCCTAAGTTATTTCCTAATTAAACAAAAAACACAAAATAAGAAAATAAATTCCTAAACATTCCGGTTCTACTAGATAGCATGCCCGAGGGAAAAGAAACACGACAAGAAAAACTCTGAGACAAATCCAAAAATCCCAAAAATCACAAGTACACCCCCTCCCCTTTTTGAAAATTGAGCTTCGTTCTTGAAGCATGAACTACAAGAAAACAGGGAAGGGAACATACTTGAGGCACTCTAAGCGCTCCTGTCATCCTGCGGAGGAGTTATCTCTTCTATAATCATGGCGCTAGCGGTGGCCGACGCACTTAATGAAGTATCCACAGGGGCAGTGGTTACCCCCTCAGTAGTCTTGGCCGTTTCTACGGCCTTTGTGTTAATTGGGGCTGAAGGTGGCTTGCCCGAAGGGACCTGGCCACTAGCAAGATCAGGCTGATCCATGGTAGAGCTTCCTACTCCTCCAGCTCGCTCCTGCAGTTCTCACATATGTGAGTTATGAGACTGTAGGCTCTCTGCTTGTGCCTGCTTAAGCTCTCTCCTTTCCTTCTTCCTTCTCTTCCTCAAGCTCTCCTCTCCAACATCATCGGAAGCTCTTTTCTTTACCTTCTCTCCAACAGCTATCGTCGACTCCCAATAAGATGTCAAATCAATCTCCTCATCTAGACCTTCATCGAGGTCTTGAAGAGCGGGGGCTGCTATGACTGCCGGTTTTCATGATGACAACTTCGCTACATGGCTTCGAAGAGCCCCCAACTCCTCACGAAGATTGCTGGTATCCGTCTGCTCCACACATACGCATGTTGAACTCGCTCTCAAATCTATCCAGGCGAGCATGTAAGGCCTGAGCTATTGTGTCTATCTACTTTGACCCATGGCTTTACATTTTCCATCATAGCTTGAATTTTTCTTTCATCCATGGTCAACCTTTTGGCCAATTTCTGAAGGATGTCCTGGGGCACTAAGACATTCCCTACTGGAACCTGAATCTGCAAGCTAAGCTTCAGCATAGCTTAAGTGCTAGGAGCTGACTCTGAATGACAGGCATCTGTAGCTGGTGTCTTTCTCTACTCTTGTAAGGTGGGGGCATTCACTTGTGCGCCCCCTGTTGGCTGGGCCAATGGAATTACTGTGGGAAGTAGGGCTCGGCTTACCGAGTTCATTTCATCTCGGATAAGGCCGATGTCTGCAATCCTCCGCCCTCCAATCAGATGATCCTCACCCCATTGTATTGGCATCCCTACCTTTGTGCATAGTCTGAATACAAAACTCAAGAATGGGATGATAGTGCTCAATCCCATCGCCCCATCTCGTATCTCCTCTACGAGATCCTCCAGATGTTGATAGGATTTTGGGACATGAGGCATGCCACCAAAGATGCTCTATCAACACTCAATGTGTTGTCGTTGACTATGGGTGCTACCCAGTGGCATACTAGTGTCCGACATGCTTTTTCTATGATGTTTAGTAAGTTCTTTGTGACCTAATTTCCACTTGTACCCTACTCAGCTTCCTCCTTATCCTCAGCAGTCACACCCGCCAACCATTGCAGCTACCTCTACCTTTCCTCCAAACCCAACTGCCTGATTTGCTTCTTTGCCTCTACTTTGTACTCATACTTTGGCATCATCCGTGTAGGCACGAACTATGTTCCATACAGAACTCAAGAGATGGTTCGCTCTGATATGTCTACCTCTCATCCTCGGACCAAAACACTCTCTAGTCGGGGTTGGTCTTTTACTTTCTGCCCCTCTTTAGCCTTTTGTTGCATGTGGCCAAATAGTTGGCATAGAACTCTCGGACCAATTCTACGGTATACTGAGCTGGAGTCTTGGCTATCCACTCGAAGCCATAGAATCTGAATATCCTCTTCATCTCCTCAACTTCATTCACTGAGTTTGTGAGGATCCATGGTTCTTCCTGGATGCTCCGTCTTGGTTTGTTTTTGGCATTGAGAAAAGTTCCTTGCTCATAAATTTCTCTAGCTCCCAACACTGTCCACCGGACTGTGCGGTTCTCTCTAGAAGAATTCTATTCCTGCACAGCATTAGGAGCCTCCTCCTTTGAGTCATCACTGCCACTTGCCTCTCCTGATTAGGTCTCCTCAGACCCTTCTTCTGCATTTGAGTCGTATCCCGACTCCTGATTAACTTCTCTAACTCCCTACTCAGACTGGAGAGCTTGGGCAGATGTGGTAGTAGTTGCTACATCTTGTGCTTTTGCCTTTGCCCTAGTGGTTTTTGTTCCGTCAGTTTCTGATGTATCAACTTGGTACTCCTCAACTAAACCACTAGGGGAGTTGCCTGCATGCTAAGCCTCAGACTCAGATGTTTCATCATGTAATGTTCTCAGGGCAGTTAGTTTGAATGTTTTGCACATCATTTTGATTGTTCCTATAGAGAAGAGAGTTAGAATTCCATATCTGAGAAAGAAAAACTAGAAAAGAAATTTTTAGTATCTAACCACGGGTCAATAGTTCGGGTCTCGTACCATGGAGGTATGACTTGTATGAAGTCCCAACAATTCTATATACACATTACGACTCACAGGTATGACTCGTACCACGAAGTTACGACCCGTAGTCGTCTGAGGATGCCCCTGCACTGCAATTTTCTCTATATTTTTCCATGACTAATGGTACGTCCCATAGGTCAATTCCATGAGTCATAGGAAGGACCTTTTTGCCTCATCTAGGCTTGGCCCTATTCAGGCTTTTGATACGAATGCACAATACGACTCGTAGTGAAAAACCACGACCTGTACAGTGTTTCATACCTCTTTTCTTGACTTCTATTCGATTTTGGTCCAATTTACAAGGATTCTTTTTAATGATTTGGGTACTCAAAATTCCCTAGGTCTAGGCATATCATTCAGTCAATTTAACTCTACTCATCCCTCCCCTTTTTGTCACTACCTGTAACTTTATTTAAAATTTTTCAATTCACAAGTTCATCCATAAAAAAATATTTTCCCAGTCGCACATAGTCCAATAAAACCACTAATCATTGTCTCCTTCAAAATTTTCAAGCAAAAACATTGACTCATAGGGGTTTAGATAATCTTGACATCAAGCACATAAGTTTCTTGATATTCAATACTATACACTTACCTGTTGCTTCTTTCTTCAACTGGTAGTAAGAAATTAGGATTGATATGACTTTCTTGAGAAAAAAATTTTCTCGATTGTTCTTTGTTTTTGAGTTACGAGTGTGAGGGATTCATAGGTATGGCTCGTGCTTTGGCTTTGTTTGCATGGGAAATGGGTCTTTTTAGGTCTGGGGTTTAAAATAGGTGAGGGGCAGATTTAAAAATATTGGTCGAGTCGGGTAAATTTAAACGTTTTGACCCATCACAACTCGTCCCTTTGACCCGTAAGTAAGAGTTTTAAAGAACTTACCTAAGGACCTACGAGTATATCTTACGACTCGTAATAGGTGGGTATGGTTCACAGGATGACTTTTACGTATTTTCTTTGAAATACATCTCCAAACCTCTCCACGCCTCCTTCTACGACTCGTATGATGCTATCACGAGTCGTACTGTGAGCCGTAGCAACTACTCTTTCAACAGTTTTTATGCCTCCTATATTTGTTTTCCCTGCAAACTGAGCACACATTAGTTCCATCACTTGGGTTGTCTCCCAAGAAGCGCCTGACTAAACAATGAATACGTCACTTTAAACATCTGTTGGACACTGTAGCAACCTAAGGAATAGAGTGTAATCTCAGCATTAGAGGATGAATTTGTCTACCTTCACAAACACGTCCTACAGGATCCCCACTGGCTTCTTCATAGTTTTGTTGGCCATCAGTAGCTGCATAGTGGTCGGTGTGGGGGTTCCTAAGCCCAATTTCTTGAATAGTGACAAGGGCATCAGGTTGATGCTTGCTCCCAGATCACAAAGTGCCCTTGCAAACTCAACATTGGCAATGGTGTAGGGTATAGTGAAAGCACCTGGGTCTTCTTTCTTTTGAGCCAGGAACCGTGTAGCTATGGCACTACAGTGATGTACATTGTCTACCAGCTCATAGCTTACGAAGCTCTTCATTGTCACCAAGTCCTTCATAAACTTAGCATATCCCGACATTTGTTCCAATGCCTCAACCAATGGTATGTTCACAGTTAATTGCTTAAGAATTGAAAGGAATTTCTGGAACTTACCATTTTCCGCCTTTCTCTTCATTCTTTGAGGGAACGGTGGCGGTGGTCGCGGATAGCTTGGTACAATTATGTCGCTCCTTGATCAAAGTTAGTTTCCTTCTCACCAATCGAGGCCTCTAGCAACTGAGCATTCTCCATCTCAGCACTCTTCTCATTCTCCTCAATTATGCACTCTTTCTTCCACTCAACTACAACCGGAACAGGGGGTCAACTGTGATCTTACCACTCCTAGTCATCACCACCATGCAGTGGCCATCATTCTTTAGGTTCTAGATGGTGTTGCTAGGTAGTGTACCCTTTTGTCTAGGGTTCATTGATGCTGACAGTTGCCCAAGCTACTGTTCAATTTTCTTGAGGACTGTTGCATGAGATTCCTCTCTCTGACCCATATTTGATATGTCACCACGAATCTTCTTCAATTGATCATCAGTGGACCTCACCTTTTCAGCATTTCCTCCATCATTCTCTCTAAATTTGACTGCCCAGCCTCCCCCTCTCGTGCATTGGGAGGCACATAAACTCCATCCTGGTCAATGCGGTAGCCATAGTTTCTTCTCTATTCTCCATCGCGCTCACGACTGTGGCTCCGATCTCTGTACCCATTTCTATTGTAGTTGTCTCTATATTGGTTCCGACCATGGTTTCTAGAACCATGGTGCAAATTTCTTTTCCAGACGCTTGGGCGTTGGGTCGGAAACCAGCCACCTGGTTATCAAAAAAAAATTCCTCTTCCTTGGAATCAAAGTGATCTACCCCCTACTCCAGTCCTTGTGTCCCCACTGCATTTACTCTTTTGTCTCCTGCTCCCATAATGTGCTTTGTAAGCAAATCCAACGATGTGCGCATGTGAGCCAACTCCTGATCGCGTTCTTCTTCCTTCCTACATTGGTCTATAGTCAAACCAACAACATATGTACCGATCGCTGCATCTGCCTCCCTGGTATGCCATGCCCTATTTGTCTTGGTCGCCCTGTCAAGGATAGTAGCAACAACAGGTAAACGATCGCTGCATCTGCCTCCCATGCTACGCCCATTGTCTTGGTCTTGCCGGCGATAGTAGCAACTTTGCTCCTAGGTGTGACTCATTAATGCTCCTCCTGCCATCGTTTCTGCCACAACTTTTGTGCTATTGTTTAAAGACTAGTAAAACTGTCATCTGGATCTTGCATTGGCACTTTGTCACCTCTTTTCTTGAACCTCACCATGTTTGGTGAAGTGCCTCGGTTTTGAGCTATCAGAAATTGTAAATCTCATCCTTAAGCTACAACATTTTGGAGGGAGGAAAAAATGTCTCCAAGAAGGCCTGCTTGAGTTCCCTCCAATTGGTTATGGAGTCGTTGGGCAACTCCGATAACCCTAAAGTGGCTTCCCCTAATAGAGAGAAGGGGAAAAGTCTGAGCCTAATGTCATCTTGGCTAACTCCGAGCATCCTATATGCCTTTATATTCAAACGAAGTTCATTTATATAGTTGGCATCATCTGCTGCATGACCACATAACATCTTTGATGCTTCTAACAGCGAATCAGTGGTGCTCGTGATGTCGTGAATGTGGCCCCATCGGGTAGTGGTGGTGGCATATTTGGGTTCAGTAGACCCAACTTCATTAATTTCTGGGTCCTCACTGCCATCAAAGAACGTCCGAGGGGAAAATCTATGACCTCTGCTGCCGCCCGATGGTCACACAATAACTTATTTCAGATCCTGAAGTGTAGCTTGCCGAGCTAGCATTGCTTGCCTCGCTTCTTCAACTATTCGGGCATCTATCTATTCCTGGTTTTCCATTATGCACAATGTTCGTTCAATTTCAAGGTTCAATGGAATCAGGGGATTTTCACTACTTCGAGTGCTTGGCATTCACCGAAAAATGACCTGTGGGGTATCAAAAACAAAAAGAAATGAAATTAAGGAATAATCACTGTAAAAGTCAAATACAAGAAAATAATTTAGTGTTAGTCGTATTCCCCGGAATGAGCTACTCTTTGATAACGCTCAAACCATACTACCTACCGAAGTATGATTCAGACATTGTCAATAAAGAACCCAACTTGAGGTTGGGGTCAAACCCACAGGGAATATGGAAGAGCTTGACTAAAGCCAGTAAGTGAACTTATTGGGTAGTTACTCCAAATTGGGGGTTCTAAAGAAAACAATAAGTAAACAGAAACATAAAATTTTGGTTGAAACCAAGAATGAGAGATAACGCTAAAGGCTTATAAGGCCTCACAGTTCATAACTGCTTCGGGTATACATATGTGATCATCATCAATTCCTACTTAAAGAACTTTTAACTAAGTTTCACAAACAACTGGTTCATCCCTATTGAATGACTACCAATCAGGTTGGGTCTCAATAGACATTGCAAACTAACCATGGCAAATATGTCCCAAATTTAACTATCCTACACCAAAGCTAAAGTTAATACAATGATCATCGATCAAGGCTTTGTTGTAATTCCTCTCTTTTCCTAATCTCTACCTCTAGGCTCAAGAACAAGTAAAGACTGGGCAAGTCGTAATGTTGTACACCGTTAGAAACATTTAAGCATGAAAATAATGTAATATATACTTATATTGGTTTTGAATCACTATATAACACTAGCTTATTAATCCACCATGGTTCCTATAACTCAATAATGGAGGTATAGCTTCTCTATAGTTGCAAGGTTGTGATTTTCATTCATAATTAAATACATAAATCAATACTTACAATTATATATAAAGAGAAAAACTTCTCAAATAAATCAGCAAAATCCTCAAGAACAGCGGTATGAAGATCAAAGAAATTAAGCGCTATCACAAGACAATCAACTCAATTTACCTTGTTTCAACGTTTTCTAACTCCTTCTAACGTCCCCTCATGAAAATTAAACATAAAACGTATTTATACGCATATAAAAATTTTTTCCTAGGCTAATGTAGAATTTCATAACCGATGTTACATGTGCCACGTATCGATCCTATGACCCTAAGCAGGCTTGTGGCGGGTCGTACCTGCATCTCGTATGTTCTGGCTAGATGAAATTTGGCTGTGTTAGTCATTGGTATGACTTTACATGCTTCCTACGAGCTGTACTGCTTCCGTGTCCGACCGCATAACTCTCTAATTTTTTGTTCTTCATGAGTATGATGGTATGACTCGTACCCTGATTCCATGACTGTACTGTCTATCGGTGTCAAGAGTCAGCCTCTTGTGCAAATCTTCTGGAATTTTCCTCCCCTTACTCATGCCATGACCCATACAAGCATTGTACGAATTCTACTAAAAGTCATAGGATGCACTCTTCATAACTTAGCCTTTTGAAACTTTTCACGACTTTAGTACGGGTCGTAGCATCAACCTACGTCTCGTGGCTGAGACTGGTGATTGGCTTCATTTTCACTTTCAGGCTATCTTTTGTACATTCTTGGTCCAACACTTATTTATCTTGTAACAAAAGAAAAGGTGTCTTAGTATCTGTATAAACCATACCAAAGTCTATGCTATTTTTTTGTTTTGAGCATTAAAAGTGTTGCAAACTTCATAGCACATCATATGGTGCGTCACCTATAGCACCAACCTGAAAATTTTTTTCTTTTAGATGTTTAACACCCGATACCACATGCCGTATCTTGCCCTATACTTAGACTTTTTCAACTCATTTTTCCAAATTTTTTACCTCAAAACCCTATTCATCTCTATAGAATTGATAAATGTTAGAAAGATAGGTTGCCTCCCACTAAGCGCCATAGTTATAATCGTAGCATGACATTCACGGGCTACCTTCCAATGCAACACCTGATTTAACGCTGGCACGATGAATGATTTCTCACTTTTTCCCCATCGAGGAGATGACGTGGATCACCTACTGAACTTCCACAAATCACATACTGCTCAACATTCTGCTTTAAACCTCCAGGCTCTATCGTTGGCCCCATTTGTCTCTATTGAGGTGGCACCTTGCCACTCTAACAACATTAAAGACTTCCTCCCCGACTACCATCCACAACCATTAACATTTTGCCCGACTTCACCTTTGTAACTGCATCGGTGTTGGCTAAGAATCCAATCAAAAAATGGGAACTATTGCATCTGCCTCGTAATCGAGGATTATGATTTTACTGATAAGATAAAAGGTCCCCACTTGATCAAGATCTCTATGATGTCATTAGGATACAAGAGACCTATCTCGAGATGAAATGCTACTATGGTAGGACATGGTTCACTCAAACCCAATGTTCTAAACAAGGATGCAGGCATCAGATTAATGCTCGCACCCAAGTCGCAAAGTGTTGAACCAACTTGTTTATTCCAAATAACCAAAGGGAATGGTGAAGCTTCTGGGGTATTTAAGCTTCTTTGGAATTTTATTCTTCAATTATAACCACCTTCCATGAGAGCCACAGTCTCAAAATATGTAATTCCTCCTCTTGTTTGCCAAAATACCCTTCAGATACTTAGCGTACTTTAGAACTTCCTACAAGCTCAACCAATAGAAAGCTACCATGTACCTCGCTTTAACAACTGAATAAATTTTTGCAAGTTGTGTCCTCTTTTGCTTCTTAAACCTTTGCGGAAATGGAGGAATGGTCTGGCTTATCACTTTTGGATTTGGAGTTGCTTTGACTCACAAACCTCCTGTCTGGACGTCACAACCTACTCTCCATCAAATTCCTTATCTCCGAGGATCACTCACCTAGCCTCTTACCTCTCGCACAAAGAAATCATGCTCACATTATCCCTTGTGGGTTCTTCTCGGTGTTACTCAAAATGCCTTTATGGTCTGTTAGTCTACTGAAGGGCCAACTACCTCATTTGTCTCTCCAGCTCATACATTTCATAACACCCTAAGTCTGTTGAAAAGCCATCGCTTCATCATTTCGAGTGAACTGCCAGATGCTGTCCCTACGGCTCCTGATAGTTATTTTGGGGACTTTAGAAATTTTGATTCATTCCTGCGAGGATTACATTCCGATACCCCTGGTTATAGATGTTACCTGCAAAACCTCCACGATGACCTTGTTGTCTCATCGAATATACATATTCTGGGTTTAGTGGACAAACTCAATAAACGTGGATTTCTGCAGACACCCCATATGATGGTGGTGGAGTCCAGACCTGGTAGACCTGCTGGGAACTTGACTTCTACTGGTGTGTGACATGTTTGCTGATCAGATTCACCAGCTGACTGATATCTTCTCAGATTACTGCAATGCCATCTATCTCGAGCTTTCCTAGCACCTTGTCTATTGTGAACCCTCTACCTGAGTCCTGATTGTCTTGACTCCCAGCTGACATGAGATTCAAAAGAGTTTCTATCTCATCATAGCTCTTGGACAAAAATTTCCCTGTGCGGTAGTGTCAAGAAAGATTTTGGACTTCATTTCAGCCCTCTATAAAATTGGGCCCGATACTCTCCTTAGGCTACATATGGTGCGGGCATTCTCTCAAGTAGCCCTTGTATAGTTCCCAAGTTGATCCAAGGTTTCACCATCTCTCTGCACGAAACCGGAGATCTTCCCTCTTAACTCTTTTGTACTCCTTAAAGAGAAGGACTTGTTGATGAATTTGTAGGAAAGAGCTTCTCTCAAGTGGTGATGGGAAACTCGTTGACTCATTTTTAAGCCACTCCTTGGCCTCACCAATCAGCAAGAACAGAAACAACGTGACCTTAACATACTCATCTGACACGTTCTGATAGTGAATGTTCTCACTAAGCTCTAGGAATATCAATTATGTCTGTGAGGATCCTTAGACCAACCGCACAGTCCTCCTTCCTTCAACTTTAATTTTCCAGTTGGGACGGATAAATTTGATGATCACTTTAGATGCATTCTTCAAGTTCGGCCTAGCAAAGCTAAGCACTGGAACCCTCACCTAGATGTCTCCCTATGATTGCTTGTTATTCTCCTGCGCCTTGTGAGTTCTCTAATTTTCAAGATCAAAAGAAGCCAAATGTGGTCCTTAAATTCTCGTACTTGCATACAATAAGAACACAACAACTATAAACTACACAACCAAAAAACATGTAAAATAAAAATTGCAGAAATAAAAATCCTAACCTACAAATGATTAATCAATATTCAAGTCCCCGATAACGGTTCCAAAAACTTGATATCGTACAAGCGCACATGGTCGTCAAGTAATATAGGATAGTAAAGTACCGATTATCGATCCTCAAAGACTTTCGACACTCACCAAGGTTAACTCTTTATTTCGCTACTCTAACAAACACAAATACAAATAGGGAATGTTTTGAGGATTAATGACTACCAAACACAAATGTAAATTAACTACTAAACTAACATTGTTACAAACTTGTTAGCACTTCAAATGATGATGAAAAGCTAGGGAATGGAACTTTTTCTTCAAGTTGAGTTTTAAAGACATGATTATGCTATATTAATTCTTCCTAAGGTTAAGAAGGTGTTACTATCCCATTTCTTGCCACTGAGCATCCAATAACTATCTTATGAACCCTAACACCTATATCCCTATGGTCAGAGGAAAAACATGAAACGACAGTTATGGCCACGTGTGTATCAACTAAACAAGGTTAAAGGGTATATCCCTATCCTTATCAACAATTTTTAGCCTTCAACTAAAGGGCCAAAGGATCTTTGAATCCCTATTTTAAAGTTACTTTTAACCCTTTTAGTTTCCTCTCCCAAATTCAACCAAAAGCCAACGGATTTATTTGAAAGGTGATTAGTCTAATGAATAAGCAATTAACATAAGAATTATAAAAACAACCTTAATGAAGAATTAAAACTAGTATAATCAATCTATCCAACTTCAACCATTATTGTGGCCAAAACCCTACAATAGGAGTTTAGTCACTCATGTAAAAGAGGAAAAACAAAGACATCATCATTCAAAGTATAAAAATGATAGAGAAAAACCCAAGTTATGTACTTGTCTCTCCAAAGCTGTGTTACAACACTTACTACGATCAAACAAAACGATGTGTGATTACAACAAATGACCTGGATATTATATTTATAAGTGAGCCCTCAAATAATGATTTTTCCTCAAGTAATTAGATTCAAAATCAGCAAAATCAATCTAGAACACCTGGCACGCCACACCCTCCATAGCTCAAGGTTGGGCTTCACTTGTTCCCGATGTTTGGCTTCCGTGCACCCCACGCGCCCAATGCACCAAGGATTGCTGATTTTCAAGCCTCTAGAACTTCTGAGTTCCCCACTCCAATAAAAGAACCCAAATGTTAGTCATATTTCTGAGAATTTAAACCCTTCTAGCTTGCCACTCCATCTAAAGCACAAGAATGTTGGAAAATTTCCATGTCTAGATGTTTTAAGAATTCCATCGCTCATAGCACCGACTTTAGTGCAGAGTTCTCTGAAGTTTAAGTGGGTTTGCGTGCAACGTTAACCATAACACAAGGCCAATTCACGAACTCTTCTTTTCTTCTACAACCTTAGGTCATTTTTTGGTCCTTTTTACTTTGTTTCTACTCAAAACATCTAAAACAAAAATTGTTACTAAAAAGACACAAAACATGACTTCATGCATTTCCATAAGGATTATGAACTCAAATAAGGAAAATATGGGTAAAAATATATAAATGGGCATAAAATATTGCCAACATCATAAAGTCATTTCTTATGCCTTGAGATAGCTTAAGACTCATGGAGAGGAGGAATTACCTAACACATGACCTTGAGTTAGCAGGGGTGGTATTTTCTCCGATGATTTGGAGGAACTCATTAAGTGTGGGGTATGTTGATGTGACGGATCACAAAGGCCTTCAGTATGTGTATACTTAGGACTTCAATATAAGGCAAATAGAATAGCCTCTTCTCAAAGACTATGACATGAGTAATCTTTACCACCCGGGAAAGGCCAATGTAATGGCTGACACTATTAGTATGTTGTCCATAGAGAGGTCCCGTGTGGGAGAATGGGAGGAGAGAATTGGTGGAGGATGTCTGTAGGCTTGTCACTCCTAAACAATCTGGGTGATGGTATTATCGTGCGTAATAGTACAGGCCCTTTTTTTGTGTCAGAGGTTATAAGATGAAAGATCCTATCTTAGTGAAGGAAGAAGCTCCAAATCATAAAGTGGGAGGCTTTTTCTCCCGAGGGCATGGTGTGGCGTCTATATTAGGGTCGTCTGTGTTTTCTGGATATGGGTGACTTGAGAGAGAAAATTTTGTGATACAACTATCGATATTATATCCATCTAGGTGACACTAAGATGTACCGTGACTTACAAAAGTCTACTAGTGAATGACATGAAGAAGTGAACATTAAGAGTTTTGTGGCTATGTACAAATTTTCAACATGTGAAGGTTGAGGATCGTAGATCAGGAGGTATGCTATAGGATACGCATTCCTACTTGGAAATGGAAAGAGATAAATATGGACTTCATTATTGGTTTTCCTTGTACGCGCCAATAGAAAGATTCTGATCCGGTTGTTGAGGAATCAATGCAAAGTCAACATATTTTCACCAAGACTACAAACGTACTCGAGGATTATGCTATACTTTACATTCAGGAGTTGGTCAGGTTGCATGGGGTTCCATTGCTCCATCATCTCAGATAGGGTACTCAGTTCACTTCTTATTTTTGAGGCAATACTTCAGAAAGACCTTGGTACTCAAGTCAAGCTTAACACAACTTTTCACCAGACAGTGATCAGGCCCACTGACCAAAGACTCTTGGAGGTTAATTTTGAGAGATTGCATAATTCATTTCAAGGATAGTTGATGATCACTTCGTTCTCTCTTCGTTGAGTTTGTTTACGATAAATAAAGTTATCACTCTTAGTATTCAAATAGCTCCATTTGAGGCTCTTTTTGGGTGGGAGATATAGACCACCTATTGGATGGTTCAAGGTTGGTGGAAGGCTACTGGTAGGACCCGATTCAGTTTATTAGGTTTTGGAGACAATTCTGTGATAACTTCCAAACTACACTCTTCTTTATGAAAGTGCGTAAAATGGTTGTTATATCAAAACAAATAACCCGACAGGTGTAGAGGTCAAATCCCACAATGAATGTCAGTTGATCACACAATAGTTGTCTATTAGATTGAATTAATTTGCATCAATTTTGCAGGACGAATAAGTGAAACTTGGGGGAATCATGATTTATAAAATAAAATATGGAATTACACACTAAAAATAGGGGAAAAGTATAGAAAAGACTAATGGAGAGACTACTAGGGGTGTGATATTGATAAGGGCTTCAATGGATTAGAATTGTTAATTGCTCATGTCTTTACTCAATAATATGATTAGTTGTGGATTAGGTGACATTTTAAGTGTTTCAACCAATTAGGATGCATTATGCTGGGCCTTCAAATCCCAAGGTTCCTCTTCACAACAATAACATCAACTTGGAGTATGTATTCACTATTTGTAACTCAATCCTTAATGGATGTAATACGGGTTTTGGCCATGTCTAGCCCAACCCCACATAATTACCACCTAAATAACCATTATGTTTCTCACCATACGTTAATTTCCCTTTTCAAGTAAAATCAAAGGAAATACAACCCACATTTGAACTATGATTTTTCAACTAGAAATTCATAGGAAAACAATAAAATCATATAATTGAGTAAATCTAAGACGAATTGAACAATACCCAATTCAAATAAACCCCAGTCATTCACACACCAATAGCAGAGAATTAAGCTACTCATGTAAGAAGACATTCCATTAAACAAAATTCAATATCTATTCACAAAACTTTAGTATGAGAAATTAAAGCAAGGTCCTAACTCCAAAGGAGTTTTCTCTATTTTCAATGAAGAAGATGACTCTTTCTCTTTCTACTTCTCTCTAATTTAAATACAAGACAAATGCAATAGAACAATAAATTTGTTAAACCCCAAAAGATGTTAGGGGGCTAGGTGTGCGTGCTCATGAGCTTGTGGTGAGCAATGAGATCTTGACACGTGCGAGAAGAGCCTTGAGGCAGATGAGCTAGGACACCATCAAGTGGTTTAGCAGGGTCGGGAGAGCTGCACCGCGAAGGCCCGCACGACGCGCCAGCCCTTCCTTCGTGACACGCCAGCTGTTGCATGATGGCAGCGCTGCCTACGCGATGGGAACAGCAAAGCTGTCTTCTCTTCGCATGATGGCTGAGCAAGGTGCCCGCTGGCCCCCTATGCTAACTTTTAAATCATTTTAAAATAGATCCTTAATCGAGAATAGAGAGGAAAAACATATTTCATCAAATTATGCCGTCAAACTCTGTACAAACGCAAATTCACCTCAGATAACAAGTTCTTGGCCTACGGGAAGCATCTATAATGGTTATTTTGTGAAAATTCACTTGAATATCGAACCTCGCCGAGTAAAGGTTGTTAGAATTACATCAAATTGATTCCTAAGCGGCTACAGGTGATAGGTAATCATCTCTACCTTCTACAATCTCGAGAAATTATGGGTTTTCGGCTGACTTAAACAAAGTTGAATTATAGTTAAGATTAGTGAAATTTTGTTATTTGTCAATTATGTTATTGAAAATAGCCTTATTTTCTCAGTATAAAGGACACAATTGAATGGTATTGCTGGTTACAGGTTGAAACTAATAAATAAATGAAAGGCGACATTCAAGGTATGTTAAGGCTTATCCCTTCGGCAAATTATTCTTGTTGTATAATGATACGACCTACATTCTTGAACGGAGACAACGATACTACACATTGTAATTAGCTACTGCTAGTTGATATGGATCATGTATGTTGTGATTAGATGCTATTAGTAGATTACAATTTTGTATATTTTGTCGTTAGCTGCTAAAAGATGTTTTGAGTGTATATTACAGTATCCTTCATCAGGAAATAGTACAATAAGTGTGACCATGCTAGTAGCATTATAGAAACTCCTTAGCCCTTATATTCATTGTATTAGTAGAATTCTGATATCTTGTTGTCAGTGTCAAGGCCTTTGAAGTATAAGTGGTTAGCTATTGGGCTTGATGTTGCAAGTTGGACAGAATCGGGCACAGTCGGGCGATATAACTTTCAACTTGACGCTGTATTAAGTGGTAAAGCTTCGCCCTAGAGGCCGCCGCTGGCATACCTTAATGCCTCCAAGGCTAGAAATTTGGATAGGATGGTCATACATTTTAGGAGTCAGTTGCACCAGGGTTGCCTAGTGAACTAACTGAAAGCCTACCATCTAGTTAGTTACTTCCAGTGATAGTTAGTTTCGATCGACTCTTACAGCTTGTCATACACGTCACCAGAAGTCATCCCAAAAGTACAAGTTAGATAGATCCATGGTTACCCTAAAGAGGAACCTTATTAGTATTTGAATGCAAAAGCAACGCCCCAGCCTGCTCTTTTAAGATACTCAGTCAGATTTTCTTGAGTGGCTAAGTCTAGATAGACTTAACTACGAGGTTAAGAATCGTCCAGCAAAGACATATGAAATCCGGACCGTACTAAGTTAAGGTCTAAGGGACTAGAACCTTGTTAGTATAGTACACCTCCAGGCTAAGGATAATAGTGTAAGTCGTTTGTGGAAGATTAGGGGCTGACTACTCAAGAGCACATCCAATTAGTAGAAGCCCTACAGCTGTTCTAATAAAAAGGAACTAAGTAGCTATGGTCGTCTACGACCCCGTAGTTCGTATGAGCTATCATTGTGCTAGCATGGCACGTTAATAACGCTTAGGCCATTCCGCATCTCACTCCTATCCGATGAACATTAGAGATTATGATCAATGCCAGGATCCTCGGTCTAGATGCAGGCACACGGGGTGTTCCTGTTGGCAGCTATGCAGACTACTCCTATGGGTGAGTAGAAATTACATTAGACTTTAGGAGGCCAAATACACTATTTGGAGTGGCTAGAGTGAGACTTAATTGTAGTATATCGGCTGGGATTCCACCTAGGATAGTCTTCCGTTGACCAACTACAAGGTTTCTAATTGTGTCATCACCTATGGGGTTATATGATGTTGCTCAGAGGAGCTATATTATATTGCTACAAGAGTTATGATGTCCAAAGGGACTATATTCAGGCCATGGGCCATACACAGTCATCCACAAATGGGTTTCTACTTTTATGCCGTATCGGCATCATTGACCCTCCGTTGAGGCTTGTATGCTCAGGGTGCAGTTATAACTTATGAAGGTATAGTCATGCAGTTCATCTCTCACTAGTGTTGTGATTTAGTAGATGCAAGTTATGGATAAGAAATATTATAGGTCAACTTGTTCCCCTTCATGCTATTCACTTTCGCTATTTCTATGTTTTTATCTGGGCAGATATTTGCACATGCTATATATTTGGTATATATTTACCGACGCCCAACTATAGGGCGCTGCATACTTGCCTGCAGGTTTAACAAACAGATTACGGGGTCTCGAAGCAACTATTCAGAGTTTCGTCGTTTGTCCATCTCCTTTCATTCGGAGTTCCCAGGTTGTATATGTTTATCTGTTCTTTATTTATCTAGAATTTGGGTAGGACGGGTCGCTATCCCGACCAATATTTTCACTCCTAGAGGCTTGCATACTAGAGTCTTTCAGTTAGTTGGTTGTTGTTGGTCGTGGGGGGTCTATGTATGGCTTATTGCGTGTTGGCCATGTGAGGCCTAGGTTATCTATTAGTTAGTGCCTTGTCGGCTATAGCACGAAGGACTGTTTGCTTTTTTTCATTTCATTATAACTAGACAACATGGTCCTTTACTTATTGAGTTGTTGTGTTAGCTTTTTACTGTTACAGGTGTTGTGTGGAATAGTTCACCGAGGCTTTGTTTACAGCTGAGATAAAGCAATTTTTTTTTTCTTGGTGTTGAGTCACTGGTAGGCAGCATAGGTGCATATGCTCGAGCAGTGTCCACCTCTTATCCCAAAGGTGGCATTAGGTGCCGCCATGCTCAAGATGGGGTGTGACAAACTTGATATCAAAACAAGTCGTATCCCAGGGAATCTGCAAGCCGTGTCAAGTAGAGTCTTGTTTATAAATGTGTTGTGCACTACATTCTATAAACAGGAGGCTATGGGGAATGATAGTATGGTTTCCCTGCTTCTCTCGCGATCATGCTATAGAGCCGAGTTGTAGGGTTGAATCCCTGCTTTGATTGTTATGTCTGTCTAGAGTAATATTTGATATGCGATAAACACTCCAACCAGCCACAATATAGCTACAACAATAGGAGAAGGTACCAATGAGGTGCCACAGTTGGGGACAATAAGGCTGAAGGCGAAAAAGATGTCTTTTTAATCCCCGACATCCTCCTGGTGTCACAGAACCTCATAAGGTAATAGATATACTAGCATTGTCCCCATTTCCTTCTTCAGCCTCGAAATAAGAGGTTAAGAGTATAGTATATATATGAGCTAGATCAGTTAGTAGACATCCATAATTAGAAAGGGACAATAGTTAACATTGGATTACCTGAAATATGGGAAGGATAAGCTGCAGGTTTGTATCTCCAAATTTTTTGAGTTTGCTTGAACTCGTGCCTTAGCCTTGTTATAGAATGATAAGGTCATTTCCCACTTCCTAGCTTATTCTTTCAATACAACAGAAAGTGTAAGTAGCAATGCCATGTTGCCAGAATAAATAGTAAAGAAGATAAAATGTTTATTCCCCGAGGAAGTGTTAGAAAGTGGTTAAGACCCCTGGTGCTGGGTGCCACCTAGACTTCATGTGAAAATCAGAGTGTAGGCAAGATTTCTAGCAGCACTCAAGTGGTAAGGAGTCCATAAGAAGTAGACCCCCAACAATAGTAAAGCTAGGTGAGAAATAGGTTGATTCCACCGCAAGAAGTAATGACGGTAGGATATACCTGCAGAATAATGGCTATGGCCTCTAGTTTGCTATGTGTCAGAAGGACAGAGAGATACATGAATGAAATTGGCTTGAGTGCAGGTCAGAACAATACATGTTGGTAGAATTGGTCATTAATATCCTTTTCTGTACGATGCAGGGGAATGAGCCCCCGCATCTCAAAATTATAGGAGTAAGGGGAAGGCATGAGTATCTAACTGTAGAGGGAAAATAGAATCACCTCTAGGCTGTAGTAGGTTGACAGAGTTTGGAATCATCGCTGAATGTCGAGAAATAAGCATCGGGCTGGGCTGACATTTAAAGGATAGTGAGGTTGTAAACCTGATTATTGCAATATCACCACCAGTTGTAGAGGTAAAATAGTGACGGTACGAAGACCCTAGCCTAGTATAGCCAGGATAAGGCCCAGCAGGAGGAGTCACCGGGCCTCGAGACAGAGGGGGTGAAGTCTTGAGACCCAGAGGTGGACTCTACATTCCAAATGCGGCGGCTTCAAGAAACTTATGCGTAGGTATACCATGTTGTTATTCCCTCCACCCAGAGTTTGATAAAAATGCATCAGGTTATAAAAGACCTACTATGGCATAAGAAGAAAAAGGATATTACCGAGTTGTGCATAAAAGCTCCAATGGCTAGCAAAGAGAGGCTAGACATCAGAAAATCGGGCAAAGCACTGGGCGTAATGGTCATGCCTGCATGGAAATAGAAAGTAGACAATATAAATATAACTACAGGATTACCTCATACCAGGCGAAAACAAGACCCGTTCGTGTCATTGTGAAAGGCTAAGGAGATCAACACACCTCTTGCTAGTCAGAATTATGTTTCAAACTAAAGATTACATCAATTAAATACTAAAGAAATATTCCAGATATGTGGGTCTGAATGTATATTAACTTCCTGACAAAGGGGCACAACTCACAGGTAGGTTTTGGGAAGGCTCTCTAGAACAAATTAGGATCCATGTTAATTTGAGTATGAATTCGTCCCCAATCAAATGGCCAAGTAGAGCACATAACTTAGATGCCCAGATGTGTTTCGGGTGAAAGTGCATGCCCCCATATGATGGCCTAAAGTAGGTAAAGTTAGGATAATCGAATCCAGGCATACTACATAAGTCAAGGGGGGAAAAAGTTAAACTCATCAGACAATATGTGCTAAAAGTCTGTGTGGTCATCGAAGCCTTGTTCATACATATGGCGTGGTGAGTTAAGGATGAAAGCAACTACTGGGTATTTCTCAAGTCTCACCTATGAAGGGCATTATGACATCTTACGAGAAGGGCAAGTGCAGCCCTAGATTCACTAATCTATACCAGATCCTCCAGAAGATCGGCCAAGTAGCCTATGAGATAAAGATGCCTTCGTGACTTGTGGATCTGCTCATCACGTTGGCAAGTAAGTGTGTAAGAGACCTTTCTCAAGTTATCCCAGTCGAGGATGCTCAGGTCACAGAAGAACTGTTCCACGAGGAGACTCCAATAGTTATACTAGATTGGCATATCCATAGGGGCTATTGTGAGAACCAACACTATAGCCTAGTAGAATATAGATGAACAAAAAGGTAGAAGAGATGACCTGGGAATGAGGGATGACATGAGGTCTAGATAACCTTGGCTATTCCCATGACCTTACCCAGATTAAGTAGTTGAGGTGAGATTGTTTTTATGTGTAATATAAGTATTGTTTATTTATTCGCCTTTATGATATAAAGCTATGTTGTATCGGTTGTTTGTAGCATCCAAAGGAGATGCCCATGTTAGACTTTTTGTGTTTGGTTTTCGGAGAGTCCATATTATAGGAGAGATTTTGCCGACATTTTCCCCGTATTAGTTAAAAGAGTTTAATATTTTAAGCCTAAAGGATTACATTCGAGGACAAATGTCTTAAGGGGGGATGATGTTACACCCCGCAATATGCTTATGTTGAGTAACAGTTAGACGCGGCGTAAGAGCCTTTGGAGGCATGATGAGTGAGGACATCGGGTTGTCGTTTGGTAAGGTCGGGCAAGGCAAGGCCGCAAGGTCCTGTGCATGGCACCAACCCTACCTGTAGGATAGGCACCGTGAGGTGCCAGCCCTGCCTGCGCAATGGGCAAGACGGGGCGAGACAGCCGTGCGATGGCCCGCACGAGGCGACCCCTGCCACCGCCCTACTCCATTATAAGGCCCTCTATTTTTATTTAAATCAATTTAGAACAAATCCTCAATCTAGAATAAAGAGAAAATGTATATTTAATTGATTTCTGTCAAATTACGCCATCAAACTCCTTCCAAATCAACATTCACCTTGGATAACAAGTTCTAAGCCTACGGGAAGCATCTCTGCGGAGTTATTTCTTAATAATTCGCTCAGATATTGAACCTCGCCGAGTAAAGGTAGTCAGAATTTACTTCAATGAGTCCTAAAGGCGCGTAGGAGATTCTACCGACATTTTTCTGGTATTAGTTAAAAGAGTTTAATATTTTAAGCCTAAAGATTACATTCTGAGAACAAATGTTCCTAAGAGGGGGATGATGCTACACCCCGCAAGATGCTTGGTGGTGAGCAATGAGAGCTGCTAGACGCGTGCGTAAGAGCCTCGGAGGCATGATGAGTGAGGACATTGTCATGTCATTTAGTAAGGTCATGGGCAAGGCAAGGCCGCGCAAGGTCCTGTGCAAGGCGTCATCTTACCTGCAGGATAGGCAGTGGTGGAGGTGCCAGCCCTGCTCAGTGCAATGCAAAGCACGGGGCGCGACAGCTCCTGCTGCAATGGCCTGCACGAGGCAACCCCTGCCACCGCCCTACCCCATTATAAGGCCCTCTATGTTTATTTAAATCAATTTTAAAATAGATCAACTCAATCTAGAATAAAGAGAAAATGTATATTTAATTGGATTTCGTCAAATTGAGCGCCATCAAACTCCTTCCAAATCAACATTCACCTTAGATAACAAGTTCTAAGCCTACGGAAAGCATCTCTACGGAGTTATTTCTTGAAAATTGCCGATACTAGAACCCGCCGAGTAAAGATTGTCAGAATTTCTTCAAATTGAGTCCTAAAAGGCTACAGGTGATAGGTAAACATCTCTACCTTCTAAATTCTCGAGATATTGTGAGTTTTCTGCCGAGTTAAAAAAAAAAAAGTTGGAATTATATAAGATTAGTGAAAGGTTTCGTTATTTGCTAATTATGGTATTGAAAAATAACCTTATTTTCTCAGTATAAAGGCCAAAATTGGAATGGAATCGTTGGCTACAAGCTAAAACTAATTGGATAAAAGAGAATTGACATTTGAGTGTATGTTAAGGCTTATCTCTTCGGCGCAAAAGTTATTCTCGCTAAATAATGATACGCACTATGTCCTGAACGAAGACAAAGATCCTATACGTTGTAATTAGTTGCTGCCAGTTGATAAGGATCATGTATGTTGTGATTAGCTGTTAGTAAAACACACATATATATATATTGTGTTAGTTGATAAAAGACATTTTGAGTGTGTATATTACGTATCTCGTCAAATTAAGAGTATCATATATGACTCACGCTAGGAGCATCATAGAAACTCCTATGTTATTCTATCTATTGTATTTGGTAGAATTTGATGTTTTGATGTCATGTCAAGGCCTTAGAAGTTTATGGTTAGCTATTGATCTTGATTTGCAAGTTGACAGCATCTAGCACAACCGGGCGATATAATCTCTTAGCCTCGACGCCCGTATTGTCAAGAGCTCTCCAGAGGCCGTTGGCTTACCCACGCTCTAGGGATAGAAATTTGATAGATGGTCATACTTTAGAGTCAGCGACACCAGGTTTTCCTAGTGAACTGAGTGAAAACCTGCAATCTAGTTAGCTATTGTTAGTGACTGTAAGTTTCAAATGGGCTTAGTGCTTGTCACACAAAAAGTTGTCAAGAAGTCATCCTAGCTGTACAAGTCAGATAGACCCGTGGTACCCTTAGAGGGAACCTTATCATTAGTCGAATGCAATAAACCCCATCCTGCCTTATAAAGATATAAGGCACAGGTTTCATTATGGCTAAGTCCAAATAGACTTACCTATAGGGGTTAAGAATCATCCACAAAGACATATGAAATCTGAATGTATCAAGTTAATGTCTAAGAGACTAGAACCATGTTAGTATAGTATAAACTTTAGATAAGGATTATAGTTATCTATTTGTATTAAGATTAGGGGCTGAAATTACTCATGAGCACGTCCGATTAGTAGTAGCCCTATAGATGTTCTAAGCAAAGGAACTATGTATTTGGTCGTCCGCTACATTACGCTCACTTATGAGTCATTATCATTCTAGCATGAAATTTAGAGTATCGTCTAGGCAACTCCAGATCTCTCCTTGTCTGGTCTAAACCATTAGAGATTATGATCACTGCTGGGATCCTCTAATCGGATGTCGGAACACGGGTGTGCCTATTGGCAGCTAAGCCGACTACCTAGGGGCGCAGTAGCGGTTGCGTTAGGCCTTAGGAGCCAGATACACTTTTTGGAGTGGATAGGGTCAGACATAATTGTAGTATATCATTTGGTATTGACCACATTGATAGTTCCATTGACTAACCTCAGGGTGCTGGACTCGTGCTCATCACATACTGGCTATATAATGTTTCTTAGAGGAGCTATATGATATTTCTCCAAGGAGCTATGTGATGTCTCAAAGAACTATATTCAGACCCAAGGGCCATATTATAGTCCATCCACAAATGGGCTTCTACTTTTATGTTGTAGTGGCTTCACTTGGACCCTTCGTCGAGCTTCCTTTGTGCACCTGTGGTGCGCTACAGGAGCCCAACAAATTCTCTTAAATAGCGTGAGTCCAATGCTCGATGCAGACCCGTGGTTAGGTAGGTTGGTTGTAGTACCTCAAGATGATCATAAGAACCTAGGTAGGGTTATATAGATGGAATTGTACTTGCCAGGGCTTATGGGGTCCCGATATGTTATTTTTCTGTTGGTTGCACCTTCAAGGATTATGGGAGCCGGGTTAGGTTCTTGTATGTATATTTTCTTACTAGTTATAGCTTACGCATACATAGTCGTGCAGTTCAGCTCTCACTATTGCTGTGATTTAGTAGATGCAGGTTATGGATAAGAAGCTAAGGTGTTAACTTATGCCCTTCTTGCTATTCACTTTCATTTTTTAAAGTTTCTATTCACCTTATTTATCGCCTTATATATTCGCATATATTGTGTTGATGCTCAACTATGGGGCAGTATACTTGCTTCACAGAGCTTTAGACAGACAGATTGGTGGGGTCTCCTAGCATCTATTCAGAGTTAGCATTTTGGCCAGCTTCTTCCATTCAGAGTTTTCAGGTTGTAGAGGTTTATGTTTCCTTTATCACATCAAAAGTGTAGGCTGGAGCTTGTCCTGACTAATATTTTTACTCCTAGAGGCTTTAGACTACAATCTTCAGTTAGTTAGTTGTTGTTGGCTGTGGGCCTATGTATGTCTTATCTTATGCATTGTTCGTGTGGGGCCTTGTTTTGCTTTTAGTTAGCAGCCTTGTTGGCTATAGTACAATATAACTTACTGCTTACATTTCTTTTATAATCAGACTGTATGGTGGTCTTGTTGGCCCGCATAGGATCCTTTACTATTGAGTTGCTAGGTTAGCTGTTTTCTATTATGGTGCTGTGTGGTCTTCGACCCCAGGTTGTGTTTACAAATGAGATATGGCGCTTACTTTCTTTTTATTTTGAGTCGCGCTATGGCACTCATAGGTGCATATTCCAAGCCAGGCCAGGCAGATCCCAGTGTGGCATTAGGTCCCAGTCGTTCCTCCCAACAATGGTGGGTCCTGGACACAATCCCTTCTAGAATGGAATATTTAGTTATTTTTTTTGGGGTACAAAAATAGGGTATAAATCTGCTCCTCTTTTTCCATGCTTCACATTTTTAACCAGGCTTATACCACTTGTGATTCACCAGCGGTCTATCGGTTTAGGCCCTCAAAACGCCGGTCAGTTCTAGCTGAAGGATATGAAATATTTGGATCTTCAACGCTGGCACAATAATTCTCCGACAGCCGATCCGCGGTACCGCTTGTTGGTCACAAACCTCCCGGCAGTAAGTTCTTTAGCACTTCAGCATTCGTCGGTGCTCATTTGCGGTCCGTCGATCTCCAACCTCTTCCATACAGTAGGCAACTGTAGTCAATCTAGTATTTCTTCGGTATTCCGACGGAGCGCAGGTCATCCACTCTATTTCCATGTTTTTTGCTTAAATTTCGTGCTTTTCTCATTTCTAGTTAAGTGTCTACAAGGATCAAGGAGAAAAGACATAAAATCCACCAGAAAATTGTACACTGAGTTTTTGGTAGGTGTCCTGGCCTTGTCCTCATGTCCACTCCCAAGGATCTCCCAATCGGGGTCTTGGAAAAGACACCGATCGAGAGAAGCAAAAACTGCGGTTTAGTTGTTTCCAGTAGCTGGTGGTAACACAACTCATCAAACTTCCAAAGTTGAAGCATTGCTTGTCTTCAAGTAATGCAATTCATTTCAATTGAGCAAATGGAAAACATGTCAAATATGAAGTTATGCATCAAGGACCAATGAGCCGAAGACAACCTGAAAATGCTCAGCAACTCAAGGAAAATGGGAAACGACTCCACCTAAAATGAGAAAGTATTAAGAGGTAACCACAACAAATAGACATGATTCACAATCAAAAGCCATTTTTTAATACAAGGGCATTGTTTATCCAATCAAACACACATAACATCTCAATTCATAATCATTTCGCATTCAAAGCTTGTCTTGAAGTTCACACTGCTCATGGCTCAATCATATCTTTACATCAATGCAAGCATGTCCTAAAGGGAGTGATTCCACTCAATACAAGATAGAATCCCCTTCTTTAGAAAAAAAATGCACACACAAGGGATTATAGAACAAGATGATCACACTCACTCACAAAAGAAATCTCCATGCACACAACCAGACCCATAGACTTGCCCTTTGTAACCTACCACTAATCTATAGCAACTACACTTAAAATCAATTAGGACTTGTGAGTCATGATGAAGTGGGGTAAGGGTAGGACAACATTTAGCTCCAGCGACTAGAACCCCCCTAATGCCTTTTTTAAACACTTTAACCTCCCATCAAAATCTTTAGATCACTCCTCCTTATTCCTCCTTTTTCATTCATCTTCATCTTTTAGTTCTCAAAAGCCCTCCTTGTAGCTCCTTTGGCTCTCACATTAAGGCTCGTCTAAGCAAGAGATAACACCATTTCACTATTTTTTTCTTTTTAATCATTCAAGATTTTAATTCCATCATTTCATTCATTTTGATAGCAATTTGGTGCTACCTCACATTTACAATCATCACCCTTCTCCCTCTCTTGTAAACCCCCAAACTTTGGCTTTTTGCTTCTTTTACATTGATTTCCTTATCTCTCTCTATGTCTTGGGCTTCAAGCCCCCATTATTTTATTTCATTCATCATTAGCAATTAGGGAGAATTGGTGCTAAAAATAAGAAGATTAAAAAGGGACATTGGGCTTGTAATGTGGTTTCCAAGAATAAACATTCCAAAGGCTCAAAATTGGCTAGCAATGGAAGACATTTTTGGAGGTCAATTTCGATGAAATGTCTAATCTAAATAAATCCTAAAATCATGCTCTAAGTGTAGCTACATCTAGGATTTCTCCTTGAGTCACACTTAAAGCAAGTTCTAGACACGCAAAAATGCATGAGACTCATTAAAATAACCTTACCACACAAGGCATCACCCCAAAGAGTTCATACAAGTCATTATTATCATAAGATTTTTATTTAAGATAATAGAGTGTGCAAACTACAAGCCAAACAGGGAATGTGCAATGTATGACAAGAGAGTGCTACGTTTCATTCTGGAAGGCCTTATTTCAAATTCATTTTTCATCCCACAAAACTTTTTGGTGGCATTCTGAAAAAAAGTTTCACAAAAGACTAAGAAAAAGCACACATTTTCCTTAAGAGAGTCACCTCAAAATTTATCATTAGGAAATATCAGTCGGTTGACAACAAAAAGAAAAGAAAGAATTGCTCCTTGGAAAAGAACCGTGGTATAATGAAAAACCTTGGAGTTTATTTTCTATCTACTATTCATAAAGGCTTAAAATCAAACTTGGGTCACGCATCATAGCAAATAAAAAAACAAAGACTCATTCATTAGGACTAAGAACAGAGACAATTTTTCTATTCATCCATTTTGAGCCCGACAAAGGCTCAACAACCACAACAAATCTAACAAAGCAAACATCTCGGAAAGGGCAATAATCAATTCAGGTGTTAAAATGAGCTCCGACAGCGGCCCAGCAACTCTCACAAGTCAAAAGAAAAGCCCGACAAGGGCCACATCAAATAATAAACAAAACAAATGACCATCACCTATGGAACACTCATCCCACCCCAACTCAAACAATACAATGTCCCATATGTATGCATACACAAATAAAGAGGGCGAGAACTCCCTGAAGTAGTCACTCCACATCATACTCATCAGCTTCCCCATCTTGGCCTTTGTTGCCCAAATCCTCAGCCTCTTTCCCCAAGCCCTCGGGAATGCTATTAATGGGGCCTCAAAGTGTAGAAGGGGTAGGCATTACTACATTAAGGGCGCTCATGTCGGGCACCACAATGGACATCCGACCTTCCATTCCCTTACTTAGTCTAGAGAGAGGAGACAACCGCTCCACGGCATCCACCCTTGAGCACAGCTTGGTTAGACTCTGTATACCCTGAAAGTCTTCCTAAGATCAGGACTTGAGGGTTCAAGCAAAGAAAAATAGGAAATATCAGTCCAGGTCATAGGATGAGTCGTCCAGTGACCCATGAGGACACTCATGAAATGGAGGGTGATTGGTGTGAAGTCGTGGTCAGGGGGTGATCATGAGTGGAAGTCATGAGTCGTGGAGTACCTCACGATTCGTGAAGTTGGTCGAATTAGTAGGCTAAATTAGAGACTTCAAATTTCTAGTGGAATTCATGGATTGAACTCTTGAGTCGTCCAGTACCTCACGAGCCGTGAGCTCACCATGCAGATAGGTGGTGTCCAAATTTCCTTCATTTTAGTCAAAGTATTTTTGTTAATTCCTAAGCTCCTAGATCCCTAAACTTACGTCATTTTAAGCTCTGTTAAGAGGGTTTCAAGAGTGCTGCAATCAATCTTGGCCACTATTCATGCATGGAATGTTAGAGTATTCCATTGGAGACGCTTTAAGAATTACCTTAGTTCTTCACTGTAAATCTCTTGGGCATTAAAGGAAGGGTGTGAAACTAGATTTACCTAGGTATGTAGGGTTATGAATGGGAGTTTCTCTTCACTCTCATGCCCAAATCCCTTCCCAATTCATGAATTCAAAGTGTATGGCTCCATGGGGTTTTAACCCAACCTATGAAATTCTCCATGTTTCATCCTCAGTAAATTCATGTCTTCATGTTTCTAAAGATGTTTTAAGACTATGGGCATGTTTTATAAATTATTTTGTTTACACTTTATGATTTCAAGTAAAGTTTTAAAATATGATTCCTAATTAATTGAAATGTTTCTTGAAAAGTTGAGATTATGATATGTGCTTCTTCGCTACGATGAGATGTCTAGTAAGAGTATGATTATGATTTACCTACGCATGTATCCATGATTTTGGCTATCAAGTCTATTTCAAGCATGTCTATGTTTGGGCAAGCCCAGATGATCTAAGTATGTTTCATGATTTAGTTTAATTTCAAGATGTTAGCTTACTCATGGTTTTGGAGTCTAAACTCCCTACATTTCAGCCTTGTGGTATGGTTTGATCCAAGGCTCCCATGTGCAAATTTCAGACTATGTATGTAATTTCATGATCACCATCGAAATACAATGGTTCGATTTTTTTGAAAAAGTTATGGAGAGCATATGCATGCTTTGGAGAAAAATTCTAGCACGAGTAGGTTAGGGGGTTCAAGTAAACCCCGGGTTTCAAAACTACTACACCAATGTAGGTTATTTATATTCATTGGGACCTCCTTTGTGAGCTTCCCCTCCTCCGACGGGTCTTCAGCTTGATATTGATATCGTGGTAGCACCCTTATCCCTTGCAAGGCTTAGAAAACTCTTTCCCACTTTAGTATAATAGTCGAGATCATGCTTCATCGGGATTATGTCGGTTGCATGACGAGTCTCCCATTGTTCTTAATGACGGGTTATGCGTGTTTATCAATTATGATATGATATTTTCAATAGGTTTTACCCACTATTTAGTTTATCAGTTTTACTTATGAATATCAGTTTCGGCTTTGGGTCATTCGTTTCGCTTCTGAAATTTAGCTTATGGTTAATCATGTTTTCAAGATATAAGCATGCCAGCCTTACTCTAAGAATATTATCATGAAATGATTTAATATATGCATCATTTCAGTTTTTATTACTCATTTGTTTTACTTGCCCATCATACTCAGTAAATTCCACTGACTGCATACTCTATGTTGTATCGTTTCGATACAGCTCGTATATTCATATCTTGCTCGCTGCTAGCCAATCTCTCGAGCTTGTCCAGTGCTCTAGATGGTGAGTGCTCATCCATCGAGGACCTTCTGTTAGCTTTGTTATTATAATCTTTCAGTTTCAGACTTGTAGTGAGCTAGTTGGGGTGGTACCCACGCCTCATTAGTAAGTTAGAGGCTTTTCGTACATTGTGTTGTATTTAGCTTCAATATAGTGTTTAGACATTACATTGTTCAGACTTTTAATGTTCAAACTTTATCATTTTATAACTCACTATCCGTTTATTTATGTTGAGACTTAGTCATCATGTTCATGCCATACAATAACTTGCGCAATTTATGTATCTAGAATCTTTGTCTCGATCCAGCTCATGTTCGGGTCATTACGTACTCTCTCATTCATGGACATCATCTCCTTTTTAACCTTTTTTGGGAAATAAAGGTAGGGGAGACTTTAGGCAAACTTCTGGGTTGGCTCAGAGAGTTAGTCATCTCCAAGGAGTTTGAGACTCCGCTCGGTTGGGAAGTTGTGGGAGGGGGGTATGCTCTCCTAGTAGGGGGCTTTGCCTGAAGCTTCTGTCCTGATGCTCTATGGTGGAATATTATAATTCGGAGCTAGTGGGGCTTTCACAGAACCATGAGAGAAAGATCCTTTAGGGACATCAAAGGCTAGTTTCGTCGTTGCTCTTGGCAGCATCTACGCCCTTGGCTTGACACTGGAAGCCGAGCTTGGAGTTTCATCAGGAAGAGGGCAACAGGTTTTCTGCAAGGCGATAGCTAATATATGAGCACAACATACGACATTGAGGTGGCAGCTTGCCTAGCTTTTCTCTTCATCTTTAACAGCCACAATTTCCTTAAAATTTACGAATCTCACTAAGGATACGTGATGAGGATAGTTGCTTCCAAACTGACCCGCTGTTCATTCTTTTGAATTTTTGATATGGCCACAACAATGTCCAACCACAGCTTTGCCTCAAACATAAGATCATGGCGAGAAATCTCGCTGCCCATTGTGGGCTAGAAAGGTGTGTCCGCAGCAATGACCGGATCTATCCACGTGAAGTGGTTCTCCTTGTCAGTAATGCGGGCTGTATGTTCAGATCCAGTCAAGCCTTTCCTCCCAAAATAGGGAATTAATGACACAGTGATCAAAACCTCCACACCTCGCACTCCTAAGTGAAGGCAAGCAGGGAAATTCATCTCACTACCCCTGTGATGCACGCTTTCTTGTCTGGCTAGGTGAGAGGCATAAATTTCCATGATGAGGTTGGGATAGTAATTTGGGAGTGGATTTGTAAAATCATACCATTGATGGTTGTTGAACTGAGCGGTGATGTTAGGGACGCTACCTCGCAACCCCACCAAGTCAAACCGCGTCTCAACAGTGATTTATCTACCTTTGCAAATCAGTATACGCCCCCTTCATGTCGGGCACACAGAATATTATGGCCTCTGGGAGTTGCGGGTGCTGTGAATGTCTTTGCTCTCCCCTTTCCTTAGGTGGAAGAGGAGGCTAGGCCTTTCCTTGCTTTCATGCTCGATGAATACATACTGTATAAACCATGTTAGTGCGATACAATCCATACTTTCTTTACTTCTTGTTCAAGAGAAAATAAAACAAAATAAAATATAAAATAACATCTATCCTAAACTAAGGCAAGAAATTATAACAATTAGATATAAACAGGTAGAATTAAGCAGAGATAAAGCAGCATCGCAACGCCGAAGTGATGACCGCGAAATGCAGATGAAGATCTGTGAACCACCGATTAACCGCTGCACCATAACAGAAAACTGTAAATACCAAGATTATCCAAGAACACACCGACATTTCTCAAGTCTCGACTAGGACAGTGGCCCGAAGCCTTGAACCCCAAATTGCTTAATGCGGTTCAGCGGTGGATGCCTAGCAGTGAAATTCAACCCAAACTCGGAGATTGCAAAAGACTATCATTCAAAACTTACCTACTCAACATAGCAATAGACAAACAAGTAAAAGTGACCACCACCCTTAAAAATGGTCACTCCATCTATCACTGGCAAATTGTGCAATTTAAGCACACATGGAGCTACTCAGTCTTCAACCCCAACAAAATCAACCACACTAAGAAGCAAGAACTTTTGCATAGATAAGACCTACATTGTCATTAAACATTATATCACCACCCTCACATACTCCACAAATGAATACAGTAATATACCAATAAGCATAATCATGGGGATAATGGGGATACAAAAGGAGGCCATTTTGATTTTCACAAACTCACAATAATCCATATGTTTGACTAAATAATCAAAAATAGAGTAAGAGTAACATACCAAATGGATTTTGAGAGCAAAGAGAGGAGAAAGATCAAAGCTTGGAACAAAGAAGCTCCACATAACTTTTTTCTTGCCCTAGTGTATTTGAGAATATGAGTGAGTAGTGATGAAACTGGGGAATGAAGTGTGGGTTTAGAGGAGAGAAGGTGTCAAGGGGATTGGTAGGTGAAAAAGTGGGCTTAATGGTGGAAGGTGGAAAGGTGTAAGGTGGTGCGGATGTTAAAAAGGTGTAATAGGGAATAGGGAAGGTGGAAGAAAGGGTTTATGAGGATATGGAGATGTTTTTACTAGTATTTTTAAATACCCTAATCAGGTTCGACCCATGGAGTAGTCAACATTCTGCAAGATTGACTTACCTACACCCACACTTAACCGGCGGTCATCGGTAGGGACCGGCGGTTCGTCGGATCTGAGGTTAGTGACCATTACCTTTCCAGTTTACTTTAATCTACCTGTGATTTTACAACATTTCGCGAACTGACAACAAGATCATTGTTGGATCATTTAATATACCCCTACTTCGAGGTGTATGGTTCAAGCCACCTAACTAGCGGTTCGCAGATTGTTATCGCTGCTCTTCCGGAAAATCCATGGTTTCCTCTTCTCTTCCTTATTCTATTCATCACCTGTGACAGGGGGGTAATTTTGCATGTGGGAATCAAGGCAATAGTCCAACATCGTACCGCTCGTTTCTTCTCCATTGTTTGTGCATCCAAGCTACCTACAATTCAAAACAACAAAACATCAAAATGTTCAAGATAAAATGCTTGGGTTGCCTCCCTAAGAAGGGCCTTAGTTAATGTCGTGGCACGACGGATACTTTCTCTATCTCTAGCATTCCAGAGGGTCATCCTCTAATTCACTCTCAACATTAACAGATCCATAATTCTAGTCTTCACCATCAAGAACTTCCATAACCTTACACTCATATAGGGGATTGATAGGCCGACATGCATTGAAGGTGATGTTATACCCCGGGAGTCAAAGGATCAGACACGGGAGAGTAAACGTGAAAGGTCAAATTTTGCACTAGGTCAGCTGTGATCTAATTGTGAGGAGGTTTCAGGGAGGAGTGACCACAAGCGTCAGGGTGACTCGTGGTCCATTAAGGTTTGCAGGGCTTATTGAGAAGACCACTGGCATGACCATGAGTCGTGGTCAGACCTCATGACTCGTGAGGTCTTCCGTGGCCTAGACTGGCTGTGGAAAGGAGGCTTTGGGCAGTAGAAGCCACGGATGGTGACCATGAGTCGTGGTCACCTACCATGAGTTGTGGCCTTCATGAGGTCCCCTACTGGTTTTGAGTAGTGCACCAGATGACTCATGACCATGAGTTGTGGCCTGAAAGCACGAGTCGTCTAGTCCCTCGGGACTGGCAGCCAACCAAATTCTTCGATTTTAAAAGGGCTTTTCCATAATTCCTAAGTCCTGGGGTCTCTACTACGTTGTTTAAGGCTCATTTCAGTGGGTTTAAGGAGGGAAAACCTATTCTAAGCTGTCTATTCCATGCATACAAACTGGAGAGTTTGAAGAGAGGATTTAGAGCAAGTGTGGATTCTATTGGAATCTCATCTTGGGCAATTAGAGAAGTGGTAAAATCATCTTCCCAAGTATGTAGGGTTATGAGTTGGTGCTTCCTTTCCTCATCCATGCTCCAAATATCTAGCTAAATATCGAAATTACCTATGATCAAGTATGGGGTTCTACCCAATTGCATAATTCTTCAATCTCTAAACATGGGTATGAGATTATAGCTATATTGATGAATGTGAAGCTTGGGCATATTTTAAATAGTTTTCAATCCAAATTAGGGTTTCTAAATTATGACATTAAATGCCCATGGATGATAAGTTCGTGAAAGAAGAGAATGATGATAAATGTATAGATGATGACGAGGTTTAGATGGTGAAAAGTATGTTTCTAAAGCTACCTATGATCGTGATATTATTTCAATGAATTATATATCCATGAATGGTAAAGCTTGGAAAATCATATGTTGATTTAAAAATGATGATTTCCTGGAAATGCTTACCACAATGTTTGGATCGATGTCTCCCAAATTTCCTATTGTTAGTATGTTTCAAATTAAAGCTTCTCATATGCTTAAGTTCAAAATTTAGATGTACCTCATTATTGAGCTTTGTCAAAAGACAATGTGTAGCTTCATTTTCATGTGATGTCGAGTCTATGCATGATTTTATTATTGAGCTGGCCAAAGGACAATATTGAGTCATTTCATATGATGTCGAGTCTATGCATGATTTCTAAGCTTTGTCTAAGGACAATGTTGAGCTTCATTTTCATATGTTGTCGAAGTCTATGCATGATTTCATTATTGAGCTTTTTAAAGGACAATGTTGAGCTTTATTATATACGATGTAGAGAATCTTCGCTTTAAGAGTCTAGCACCGAGCGGGCTAAGGGTCGATCACTCATGCCCCAGAACTACGCGCCAATGTAGGATGATACTATTGGCATGGTTGGGACCTCCCGGTGAGCTATCCTGGACCCTATTGCCCCAGCGTGCTATTATCGATATCATGATAGTGTCCTTAGCCCTAGCAAGGTTCTGAATGGCTCTGCCCACTTGAGTTTGATAGTCGGGACCACGTAAGCTCTGTATTGTGGTATGTCGGTTAAAGTACGAGTCTCCCATTGTCTTTATGATTCATATTTGAATATTAATTACTCATGATTATTACATTAAGAATGACAGTTCTAGCAAGGTTTGACTCATTATTCAATTTTTCTATAAATGTCATATTTTGTCTTTTAGTCATTCAAGTCAGCTATGATGTTATGAAGCTATGCATGGTCATATTATGAAAACATTATGATTTCAAAATGAGTGCATGTAATGCTTTTCTCTCAGATTTGAAAGCTTATGATATGTTATGAAATGTTTTAAATGATTTACCTTACTTGAGCAGTTTTACTTTACCTTGCATACTCGGCATATTCATAATTGACCGCACATACTTTTTATGCTATCATTTGGCGATACAGCTCAAGACCCAGATGAACCCCGCCATAGTCGGTTGTAAGAGTTAGCTCCAACTTGCTGGTGAGTCCTTTCATCCTCGAGGGCTAGACATTCACCTCGCTTATGTATTTTTAGTTTCAGTAGTTCTGGTTATGTTTGGGTCTTGTCCAATCAACTTGTCATGACTAGAGGATTTTCACTTATGATGTGTTAGCTTCAAAGATGTTATTCTCGACGTGATGTTGAATTGGACTTCCATTGAGATTATATTGATGCTTTCCAATTGTTGAATGATAGTTGTATGCTTTTGCCATGGGTCGACTTGGGGTCTCTCGGGGTCCCTTGTCCCGTGTTAACGATCCGTGCCTCCGTCTGGGTTGTGACAAACTTGGTACGAGCCTTAGGTTTGAGGTGTCCTAGGGATTCTGAAAGCCACATTAAGTAGAGTCTTTTCATGGGTGTGAAGCTCACCACACTTATGTAGAAGAGGGTACAAAACGTTTAGGAAATGTCCCCTTTTTCATGATCTATGTAAAGATGAAAAGTCTTTCTATCCATCTACCTTAAGTAATCGCAATTGCAGCAATCATGGCTCCTCGAAGATTGAATGGAAGGAGGAATGAGTGTGGTGAGGGAAGCAAGAATGGAATGGCTAGGCATCAGCCAGCCCCACCAGTTCAGGAGCCTCAAGCACCAGAGCCAGCCGTCTATGCTGAGTTTCGGGGTCGCTATCGATGCTTGCCCAAGCCTTGTCCGCTCAGGTCAATCAACAATCCATTGCACATGTTCTGCAACATGGCAATGCAGCAGCAGCCCTGGTAAGAGACTTGAGGATGAACCTGCCAGAGTTTCTAGGGTCCAAGGTAGATGAGGACCCATATGATTTCATAGATGAGATTGTCAAGATCACCCAAGTTGTGGGGAGGAGTAGTGTTGAGTGCGCAGAGTTTGCCTCATACGAGTTGAAGGGGGTTGCACACATCTGGTTTCACCATTGGCTGGGACAGCAGGGTCGCAGGAGAAGGTTCGATCACGTGGGAGGAGTTTCAGGTTGCATTCCTAGATCAGCTCTTCCATCGGGAGATAAGGGAGCAGAAGGTAATGAATAAAATGAAGCATGGAAGGATGACTTTGCAAGTGTATTCCCTTGAGTTTACTCACCTATCAAAATATGCCCTGGAGTTAGTGGCTGACTAGAGGGTGCGGGTGAGCAGGCCTGTTCATGGTATAAGGGTGATACTTGGACAAAGACTGCAAGACAACTATGTTGTACCAGGATATGGACTTTCTGTCGGATTGTGTTGTACGCGCAGTAGATGGAGGCGGCACCAGAGAGAGGGAGACCAAGAGGGCTGTGACCGAGGACCATAGATTCTCTCAAAGAAAGGTCCGGTGGTGGGCACCGACAGCAGACCCACCAGGGACCATCAACCCCAGCATTATTAGGCATTGAGTGTGCCATCTTGGCCCAGACATGATCAAAGAGGGCGAGCGTCGTGCTCAAGGGGTCATAGCATTTGACCCACTGCATTCCAACATCCCAGCCTGTCGCAGATGTGGTCTTGGGCACACAGGCCAGTTTGGCAGGGTTAGGAGCTTTTTGGTTGTGTAAGCCTGGACATATTCTTAGAGATCAGTCTCAGCCATGGAGACATCAGGTTGGGGGGTCGAGGCCCAGCTTCTAGTTCAGTAGCTCTCCCGCACGCACAACATATCGTGTGGGGCATTTACTAGCATAGCTAAATGTCAAACATAGCAGATTCTATACCTTAGCCATCTATCAGGAGCAGGAGGCCTCACCGAATGTAGTCACTGGTATATTACGAGTCTTTCATGTTGATGTCTATGTTTTGCGAGATTTTGGGATACCCTATCTTAAAATACTCCTTATGTGGCTAGTTGCTTCGTAGTGAGTCCCGATGTCTCTGTCGTAACCCTTCTCAGTTTCTAATCCAGTAGGTGACTCAGTTATAGATAACGGGTGTATAGAGATTGCCCAGTCTCAGTTCTTCTTAAGGTCACCTCAATAGACTTTGATAGGAGTTATGCATGACTGACTTCTGATTTTATTCTCGCAAGATGGATTGGCTATATGCATGTTATGCTTCAGTAAGTTGTAGAACCTAGTCAAGAGAGTTTAGATTTTGAGTGACCCAGTCTAGAATGGAAGGTAACCAGTTGTGCCTATAGGTCGATTCATTTCATACCTTAAGGCCAGAAAGATGATTTCTAAGGGCTGTATGTACCATCTAATTAGGTTATGGATGTCGAGTCCGAAACCCCGACTCATTCAGTAAGTTCTAGTAGTACGTGAGTATCCAAAGAGGTTTTTTGATGATTTGCCAAGTGTCCCTCCTGAGCGGGAGATTGATTTCTATATTAAAGATCTTTTCCAACATGCACCCTATATCTATCCTGCCCTACCGAATGGATCCAACTGAGCTAAAAAAGTTGAAGGGCCTGTTAAAAAGGCTTTATTAGGCCGAGTAAGTCTCCATGGGGTGTACCGTCCTATCGCTCAAAAGAAAGATGGTTCTCTTTAGATGTATTTATTACAGGCAGTTGAATATGGTTTCACCATTAAGAGCAGGTATCCAATACCCAGGATCGATGATTTGTTTGATCAGCTTCAGTGTGCCAAGTTTCTTTTCCCAAGAATGATCTCTAGGTCCGGTGTATCACTACTAGGTTTGGGAGAGGACATATAAAACCATTTTAGGGACACGACATGGTCACTACGAATTTGTTGTTCTGTCTTTTTGACTAACCAATGCCCCCGCAGCCTTTTATGGATCTAATGAATCGGGTGTCTAAGGCATATTTGGACATGTTCATGATTGTGTCTATCGATGATATCCTCATATAATCTCGGAGCGAGGAGGAGTATGTCGCTCACTTGAGAGTAGTGCTTCAAACCCTCAAGGATCGACGCTGTATGCAACGTTCAGCAAATGTGAGTTGGGTTGGACTCTGTGGCATTTTTGGGCCATGTGGTATCGAGTGAGGGAATAAAGAAGATTCTCAGAAAATCGGAGGCGGTAAAGAATTTATCACATCAGGAACCACCTTAGACATTTGTGTGCTTTTTGGCTTAGTGAGTTACTATCAGATTTGTTGAGGGTTTTCTCATCTATTGCAACTCTTTTGACCAAGTTGACTCAGAAGAAGGTAAAGTCCATCACTGATGCTTTAGAGAAAAGTTTTCAGAATTGAAGACCCGACTCTACTTCAAATCCAATGCTGACCCTACTGAGGGTACGAATGGCTTTGTTATGTATTATGATGCTTCATGAGTCGGACTCAGGTGTGTATTGATGCAGCATGGAAAGTGGTAGCATATGCCTCAAGACAATTAAAAGTCCATGAGAAGAATTACTCCTGACCCATGATCTTGGAGTTGGACACAAGCAGTGTTTGCATTGAAGATATGGCGGCACACGGTATGGTGTCCATGTGGATGTATTCACGGATTACAAGAGTTTGCAATATGTGTTCACGCAGAAAGATCTAAATCTTCAGCAAAGGAGGTGGTTTGAGCTATTAAAGGATACAACATGAGCGTCCTTTACCACCCCAGTAAGGATAATGTGGTAGCGGACACACTTAGTAGGCTCTCTATGGAGAGTGTCTCCCACGTGGATGAGGGAAATAAGGAGTTGGTGAAAGATATCAATTGACTTGCGAGGCTGGGAGTTAGATTAATTGACTCAACCGATACAGGCGTTGTTCTGCAAATGATAAGAATCATCCTTGGTGATGATGAAAGTCGTATTGAAGATGAGGATCCGATTTTAAACCAAGGAAGTCGTTGAAGTCAAAAGGTGGGAGGTCTTCTCCCCAAGGGGGAGATGGGGTTCTGCTATAAATTAGGTCGTCTATGTGTTCCAGATATTGATAATTGAGGGACCTGATATTGCATAAGTACATGGATCCCTAAGATTCTATCAATCCGGTGCCACCAAGATGTATCATGATTTTCAAAATATTTTAGTGGAACGGCATGAAGAAGGATATTGCAGAATTGGTAGCCAAGTGCCCGAACTGTCAGATAGTGAGAGTCGAGCATCAAAGTCGGTGAAGGTACTTCAGGTTATTAGCATTCTACTTGGAAGTGGGAAGAGATTAATATGGATTTCATTACAGCTCACTTGTACTCGCCGATACTATGATTCTATTTGGGTAGTGGTAGACAAGTTGACCAAGGCTGCAATAATTTCTCTACCCTTTCGATCAAAACCATAGATTCATGATGATTATAAAACTGCATACCCAGAGTTGTTGGCATTGAATGAGTTCCCTTTTTCTATTATATTAGACCTAGGTACTCAGTTTACCTCTCAAATTTGGTAGCCATCTTACAGTGGCTTGGGACACAGGTTAGACTCTGAAAATATGATTCCATCCGCAAACTGATGGTCAGGCGGAGTGGATAATTCAAACTCTTGAGGACATGTTGAGAGATTATGCTATGGATTTCAAGGGTAGTTGGGATGATCACTTTCCTTTGATCGAGTTTGCTTACAATAATAGCTAATACCCAGCATCAAAATAGCACCATTCGAGGATCTTTATGGGCGACGATGTAGATCATTGGATTGTTTGAGGTTGGTGAGGCGCTATGATAGGGCCTGATTCGGGCCTATGAGGCTAAGTGGTGAAAGTTTAGTTGATAAGGGATAGGCTGAAAACATCTTAGGAGTCGTCAAAAGCTTCATGCTGATGTGGGGAGGAGAGAGTTGGAGTTCGAGGTGGACGATTGGGTATTTCTGAAGGTGTCTCCATAAAGGGAGTCATGGCTCAGAAAGAAAGGAAAACCTGCCCGCTATGTTGGTTCCTACCGGTTATAAAAAGAGTTGGTATGCAGTATGAGTTGGAATTGCAATCAGAGTTATCTTCAGTTCATCCTGTCTTCCGTGTATCACTCTTGAAAAGTTCTTGGGTGATCCATCTTTAGTTGTCTTGGTGGAAAGCTGCCATGTGGGAGATAGCCCAGCGTGAGGGGAGGAAATTCCAGTTGCAATATTGTATCATCACGCTCAGAGGCTTTTAGGAACAAAGAAGTGGCTTTGATGAAGGTGTTATGGACAACCAAAGATGTTGGGCGGAGCTGCCAAGGGAAGCCCAGGCAGCTATGATGGCTAAATACCCACACCCTGTTCGCTATCGGCTCAGTTTCCAATTTGAGGTAACAGCTTTTTTCCCCTAATTTTCTAATCAGTTTTCATGTTTTGTTCATGTGAACAAGTTTGATATATGTTATGATAGATGTATGGGGTTCCTGAATTTAGTTCAACTATGTAGTTCTTTTCGGAGGAAGTCATTCCATCAGTTTTCGGTTTGCATATGATGATATTTCACATGTTTCTATTTTTGTGTTTCTAACATTCGAGTATGAATGTTCCCAAGGGGCAAATATTGGTATACCGAGCCCATGATCAAACCTTAGTCAAAATGGTGAAACTTGAAATTTCACACCAGGTCACATGACGAAGTGTGAGGAGGCTCGTGAGGAGTGACCATGAGTCGTGAGCTGACTCATTGTCCATCAAGGTTGGCAGGGCTGTTGAGAAGACCACGGCATGACCACGACGCGGTCGCCTCATGACTCAAGAGGTCTCCCCAAGGGCCTAGATTGGTTGTGGAAAGGAGGCTTTGGGTAGTAGAAGCCACGGATCATGACCACCAGCTGTGGCTCACCCACCACGAGACGGTGGCTTCCATGAGGTCCCTTAGTGGTTTTGAGCAGGCATTTGCATTTACCTTGACCATGAGTCATGGCTTGAGAGCACGGGTCGTCCAAACTCGTGGGGTCTACAGCAGTCAGCCAAATTCTCGCACTTTTAGTAAGGGCTTTTCGTAATTCCTATGTCCTAGGTGCCTATACTATGTCGTTACGTCTGTTTCGGGTTTAAGGAGGGGAAACCCCATTCTAAGCTAGTCTATTCATGCATGCAAACTTGAGAGTTTGAAGAGAGGATTTAGAGCAAGTGTTGAAGGGTTACATTTGAATCTCATCTTCGCAATTAGAGGTGGTAAAATCATCCTAACCATGTATGGAAGAGGCGGGGTGTTTCCTTCCTCACCCATGCCCCAAATCTCTAGCTAAGTATGAGAAAAAATATAGAAAAAACATAAAAAAAATAAAAAATTGCATAATTCTTCAACCTCTACACATGGGTATGAATTAGATTATTGTTATATCGATGAATTGTGAAGCTTGGGAAGATTTTAAATTATTTTCAATCGAAATTATATTTTCTAAATTATGAAATTAAATTCCCATGGATGATAAGTTCATGAAAGAAGACAATGATGATGAATGTGTGATGAATGTTGAGATTTGATGGTGAAAAACATGTTTTTAAAGCTACCCATGATCATGATATTGTTTTCAAATGAATTGAGTAGATCAAAGTATGGTATATCTTTGGGAAGGTCTTATTACGTTGGTTTAAGATGATGATTTTCCTTTGAATAAGTTTTACACATTTTTTGGAGCAAAGTCTCTAAAAATTCATATTATTAATTTTGTGGTATGTTTCAAATTAAAGCTTCTATATGCATAAGTTCATAATTGAGATGTATGTCATTATTGAGCTTTGTCAAAGGACAATGTCGAGCTTTATTTTCATATGATGTTGAGCTTATGCATGATTTCATTATTGAGCTTTGTCAAAGGACAATGTTGAGCTTCTGGCCATATGATGTCGAGTCTATGCATGATTTCATTATTGATCTTTGTCAAAGAACAATGTTGAGTTTCGTTTCATACGATGTTGAGTTATACATGATTGCATTTTGAGCTTTGTCAATAGACTATGTTGAGCTTCATTATACACGATGTAGAGCATTGCATGTTTTTGGGAGAAGAGTCTAGCACCGAGCAAGCTAAGGGTCGATCACCCTATTCCCCTTAACTACGCCAACGTAGGATGATACTTTATTATATTATTGGGACCTCCTCAGAGCTATCCTCTTAATTTATTGGCTCCTTCAGCTTGATATCGATATCATGGTAGCGTCCTTAGCCCTAGACAGGTTTTCGATGGCTCGCCCCACTTTAGTGTGATAGTCGGGTCCACAAGCTCTATCGTGGTATGTCGGTTAAGTGAAGAGTATCCCATTGTCTATAATGATTCAGATTTGAATATTCATTACTCATGATTATTACTTAAGCATGCATGTTCTAAAGGTAAGCTTTGACTCATTATTCAATTTTTCTGTAAATGTCGTATTTCATCATTCATTCATTCGAGTCGGCTATCATGTTATGAAGCTATGCATGGTCTTATTATGAAGATTATGATTTCAAAATGAGTGCATGTAATCTTTCTCAGATGCTTTGAATATGTTATGAAATGTTTTAAATGAGTTACCTTACTTGGAGCGTTTTTACTTCCCTTGCATACTGGTACATTCCACATACTGGCATACTTTCTATGCTGTATCGTCCATGATACAAGACCCAACTCCCGTGATCAGCCCTAATGGTCTGTGGGTTTACAACACATTCCACGCTCAAAACTAAGAAAATAGCATGGATTTAGGTGTATTTTGGTTATATGAGGTACTTTTTCCTTTTACAGGATAAACAGGTGTTTGAACTGAAGATTGCAAAAGATAGCTTAAAAAGTGCAAAATGGGTAAAAAGTGCGCACTACAATAAGGATTGTAGGTTGACCTATAAGTCGACAGGAAGTCGATGAAATCCATAAGAATTGCATCTGAGTCTGACTCCTGCTACGAGAAGTGGGCATAACCAGTAAGACAGGCGTACGAGATGTACCATCTCTGGTCATGATGGATTTGAGAAAAACTTTAAAATCTTTGATTCAAAGTACGGGAGCTCAGTACGAGTCGTGAGTTGATGGTAATGAGTCATACCAGATTCAACACTTAGCTAGAACTATTTCTAGCTGAGATTGTACGAGAGAAGCTACGGATCGTAGGAGCATGCTACTTTTCTCGTAGGTCGAGTCGTGGAACTGGCAGCGATAGCAGAAATTTCACCTTGCTAGCTTAGGAAAAGGATTTTGTGTCTGTATAAATATGTTTTAGGTTTATTTTTATGTGAGGACATTAGTTTTGATAGTTTTAGAGAGTAGAAACCTTGAGAAAGAGAGGATTGAGTTGGTCTTAACTTGTGATCGACCTGTTCTTGAATTCTTCTTGTTCTTCTACTTGTTTTTTAAGATTTGTGGAGAATTGAAGGAAGTGTTTTTCTCATCCATACTTGTAAGTATTGTTTTATGTCTTTAATCAAGAATGCAATTCACAAACTTACAACTATGAGAGGCTAAAACCTCCATAGCTAGGTTGTGGAACCATGGTGGGTTAACAAGATAAAGTTACACAAGGTGATCTTAAACCAATACAAATACTTATATTGTATTCTCTTCCATGCTTAAACGTTTCTTAATGCCATAACATCTACATTCCCGAATTCCTTTACTTGCTTGTCGAAGAGGTAGAGATTAGGAAAAGAAAATTACAACGAAGCCTTGATTTTGATAATCATTGTATTAACTTGAGCGATCGTCGCAGGATAGTTAAATCTAGAAATATAGTGATAATGATAGCTTGAAATCGCCATGAGACTTGGTCGAATGATTGAGTATAGTCGTCATCAGGGACTGGTCACTATTTGAATGGAACCTAAGGTCAATTCTCTATAAGTATGGTTATAATCTACGAGTGTTTGCCCAAAGTAGTTATGGTGAACCTCAAACACAACCTTACTTATCCTTTTGGATATTAACTTAACATCAGAATTTTGATATTTGCTTATTATTTGTTCTTCTTTAGAATCCCCCTATTTTGAAGTAACTACCTTACAAGGTTAGTACCGACTATAATCCCAGCCCCTATTCCCCTAGGATCGACCCCAACCCTAGTTGAGTCTTTTATTGACAACGCCCTTTTCTTATCAGTAAGAGGTGTGGCTTGAGCATTATCGTGGCGCGTTGCCGTGCACACGGCCGAGAAACTAGGTTATTAGCTTGTAATTAACTTTTTGGTAGATATTTCTTTAATTACGTTTATTTTTGTGTTTTTGATACCCACGGGCTGTTCTCTGCGAATGTTACACTCGGGGTAGAGGAGATCCTCTTGTTCCATTAAATCTATAAATCGAAAGAGCACTGTGTTAACATGGAAAACCACGAGCAATGAGAGGCCCTCATAGATGAAGAATCTAGGCAAGCGGAGCGAGCTCGGCAAGCTGCACTACAGCATGCGGAAGATGAGAGAGGGTAAGTGGTGAAAATGTTGACCTACAAGGGAAGGGGCAATGAGCTCATTGATTTGCCTTCAGTACTTTGATGATGATGATGACCCAGATATTGATGTAGTCGGTCAACTGGAGCAATTATGCCACTACCACTACCCAAGAATAAATTCGACATTACAAGTACCATGATTCACCATTTCAAATATGAAAGGGTGTTTAGTGGTCACGCAGTGGATGATGCCAACCTGCACCTAATGAACTTTGTAGGCATATGCAAGGCGTACAGGTTTCCAGAGTAAACGATCTGGCCACGGCTCAGACTCTTCCCTTTTTCTCTATCTTGGGAAGCTACCGCGGTTATCAGAGCTGCTCCAACGACTCCATAACCAACCGAGGAGCTTAAACAAAGCTTTTTGGAGAGATTATTTCCCCATCCGTGATGTTACAGCCAAAAGATGAGATCCATAATTTTATAGATGAAGACTGGGGCACTTCATGAAACTTGGTTGAGATTCAAAAAGAAGTTACTATGCCCCAACCACAAAATACAGATGATAGTTTGTTGAAATTTTACAGGTCCCCTAACAATAAATACCAAGGCTGGGGAAAAGTAGACACGGTAGTTGGAGGAGCATTGATGAGTCAAACTCTGGGTGCAAGTTGCTACCATTTTTACAGGGTCACTAAGAAATAGGGGCCTGGAATAGGAGGGAGGCTGATGTAGTGGCAGGCACATATGCTATTGGTCTGACTGTAGACCAACGAAGGAAAAGAAGAAGAGCTGACTTCCATGAGTTGGCTCACATGTGCACATCATTTGACTTGCCGACAAAGCATATTATGGAGATGGAGCCAAGAAGGTTAATGTAGTGGGTACTCAAGGAAGGGAGCAAGGGCTGATCACTCTGATGTTGAGGAGGAGGCAAACTTCTTTTGGATGGCTAGGTGGTGGGTTTCGGGAAACAACGCCCCAAGCGTCTGGACAAGAAATTAGTGCCAAGATTCTGGAAATCAAGGTCGGAACCAAAGATAGAGACAACTACAATGGAAACAGGTTCAGAGATAGGAGCCAAGGTCGTGAGCGCGAATGATTGGAGGTGCAATGATGATATCACAATGACTGGACTTAATTCTATATGCCTCCCAATGCATGGAAGGGGGAATGGTCAATCAAACTTGGAGAGCATGATTGTTGAGATGTTGAAAAAGGTGAGGTCCACCGATGATCGCCTGGAAGGTAGATCCGAGGAGACTTGTCAAGTATGGGCTGCAAGATTGAATCACATGCTACTGCCATCAAGTAAATTGAACACTAACTTGGGCAACTGTCGCATCAATGAGCTCCTAGATAAAGTGGTACACCGCTTCTAGAAACACTACTCAAAATCGGAAGAACGATGCACATTGTATGGCGGTAATGACTTGGAGTGGTAAAACCACCGTTGACCCCTGTTTCCAGTTGAAGTTGAATGAAAGAAAGAGAGCATCATTGAGGATGATGACACAAGTGATGAAAAGAGATCGGGGTGAATTGCTAGAGGCCCTGATAGGTGAGGAGGAAATTGCCAAGGATCAAGGGGAAACGCAAGTGCAAAAAGCTATCCCACGAACACCACCACCATTCCCCCAAAGGATGAAGAAGAAGGTTGAGAATGGTAAGTTCAGAAATTCCTTTCAATTCTTCAGCAGCTGTCTGTGAACATACCATTGGTCGAAGCTTTAGAGAAGATGCTAGGATATACAAAGTTTATAAAGGACCAGGTGAAAAAAAGATATATGAGCTATGAGCCTTTTTACAACGCATCACGACAAAGGTTAAGAAGCTACAAAGGTCTTAGCACAAAAAAAGGAGGACCCAGGTGCCTTCACTATATAATGTATGATTGGTAATGTTAAGTTTGCAAGGGAATGTGATTTGGGAGCTAGCATTAATTTTATGCCCACAGTATTCAAGAAGTTAGGATTAGGAACTCCTTCACCGACCAACATGCCTAATACTCATGGTCGACGGAATAGTTAAGAAGCCATTGGGGATCCTGATGTGCTTGTCAAGGTAGAGACAAATTTATTCCCAGCACACTTTATGATTTTGGATTACAGGTTTATTATGAGGTCCCCATCATTTTGTGGCATCATTCCTTGGTGACCGGAAGAGCTCTAGTAGATGTAGAAGCTGGACTGTTGAATTCTAGGCTAAATCAAGAGGAGGTCACATTCAACATCTACAAGAAAATGAAGCAACCCAAGGAATTTAGTGATCTCGGCACTGGGGGATGAATATGAATCACTTGACGAATTCCTGAGTAGCTAAGAGATTTGCGTCGTGCCATGACGTTAAATCGTGCACTTGGGATGTAACCTAAGTAGTGAACTTGTAGTCTCAAGAATTGAAGCCTACCACGCCGCGCCGCGAGTTATTAAATCAAGCGCTTCGAGGCAAACCACTGGTGAAACTTATGTGTGCTCAGTGTGCAGGGAGAATTGGAAACAGGAGGCTGAAACATCAGCTGCTATGGCTCAAGATGACCCGATATAAGATCCTACGAGTCAGAAAGTAAATACGTCGTGGTGAGGTTCAACAAGATTCCAAGCCTGACTTTTGAGTTATCCTACGAAACCTCAGTGGTACGGGCCATATATGTATTCGTAGGTCGTCGGGTAATTTTTCTTTAAAATTTGTCTACTAGTCCAAGGGACTCCAGTCATGGGTCTACCTATGACTCGTGGTACGAGCTGTGATGGTCAAATAATCGATTCAGCCCAAATTATTTTGATATGTCCCTACCTATTTAAAAATTCATATTACACCCCTCCTCCCATGAAATCACCACAAACCCACGAATGAAGTAACCTCCCGAAAACCTGTAGCTTCTAAACACCAAGGAATCGAGCAAAATCCTTGCTCCCACTAAGATTGCAAATCCCTGGAAGTTAATTTTCGTCCATGAAACAGCAACAAGTAAGTATCCATTTTGAATTTCTTCAATCACTCATGAATAAAAGTGGAATGGGCCAAAACTCAAGCTTTTGTGAAGTCTACTGTGATACTCGAAAAATGGGTTCAAAAGGAAATACAAATTTATCGAGTTGAAACTGTGATACTCATGAAAACTTAAATGAATGTTGATTGTTGAGATGAGTTTGAAACTTCTAAAAATTCTTCTTTAGATTTCCAAGTCGGGTTATGGCTAAAAGAAAAAGGGGAGGGTTGAGCATTGTTGAAATAAGTTCGAAACATGCCTAAACCTGGGGGAATTCCTGAGTACCCAAAAGATGCCAAAAGGACCAATGCACACTGGAAAACAAAATACAACAAGAATGGTGTTAAAATGGTATAGGGGTATGGAATGTAGTTAGACACTACAAGTCGTACTGAGCACTCGTACCCCAAAACTGAATAATGTCACACAGCAAATCTCTAAGTACGACTCATGTATCAAACTATAGGCCGTACCATGAGTCGTGTGAAAATTCAGAAGAACATTAAATTGGAGGTACATCAGACGACTCAATGTACGGACCGCATCTTCATGGCACTAGTCATAAGCTAGATAACTTAGAATCGGGATCTCCTATGAGTCGCAGTTTCGTGGTACGACTTGTACTGTTGAACCGTGGTAAAAAGATGCAACTTTATTTTCTAGCTTATCCTTTTCAAAAAAGGAATGCTAACTTCTTTCTCTACAGTTACAATGACATACAAACGCAGCAAAGATAAACTAGCAGCCCAAAGGAGATTGATTGATGAACCAATTGACTCGAAGTTTCACAAGGCTGAGACTCACCTAGTGGTTCGATTGAGGAGCATCAAGTAGACACTGGACACCAATGCAAGCAGAACCATCAGGGTGAGAGCAAAGGCCCAACATGAAGCAACCACTACCACATCCGCCTCAAGCTCCCCAATCTGAAAAAGGAGTTAGAGAGAAACGTCAAAAGTTAGGGAGTGACTCCATCGCTAAGGAAGGGTCAGGAGAGACCCAGAGTGAAGAGGAAAGCGACAGTGATGAGTTGGAGGAAGAGGCTCTTGTTGTTGCACAAGAGCGCACTAATAAAGAAAACTGTACAATCCGTGGAGAGCCGATCCAAAGAAATCTATGAACAACACTTCTCTCACCGCCAAAAATAAGCCACGAAGAGTATTCAAGAAGAACTGGTGGATCCTCATAACTACATTGGGTAAAGTTGAGAAGGAAGGGGATTTATAGCTTTTATGGTTTTGAGTTGATGGCCATTTAGAGTTAGCTCCCAAAGACCTTAGCTACACCATTGCCTCCAAGATGCGCCTTAGACACCAGCAGGGTACAACTTGGTACCACAGGACTTTCTCCAAAAGCTAACTAAGAGATTGACCATAGCAGAGCATAAGATTCAGTCCATTATGGATACTGTCAAACTAAGGTTAAGTCAGAGAAAGAGGCGTAAGCTCAAGCTCGTATGCCCGCTAGGATATTTTGTATTATCATAGAGAGAATGGCAGAGCATACTAATACCAACAGTCTCCGTATTTGTTGGGGGCTCTTCGGAGCAAAGTAGTTGAGTTTCCATCACAACAACCAATAGTTTTAGCAGCCCCTCACTCTTCCGGGACCTAGATGTCGTGGTTTCTGATGAGGATATTGATTTGGCAGCATATTGGGAGTTTAATTACAGTTGGTGATAAAGGCAAGAAGAGAGCTACCAAGATGCCAGTGAAGAGAGGTTGAGAAAAAGAAGAAATAAGGAGAGGAAATAGCACAAGAGGGCTAGAGCAGCGAGAATGCAGAATCATAACACACATATGACTGAGTTGCACGAGAGCTGGAGGAGCAGGAAGCTCCACCGCACCCCGGCCGAGCTTGCCCGTGGCCATGACCCTTGGGGAGAGCCACATTCAGCCCAGACATTTTCAAAGGCCGTCAAAGTCGCCACGACTGTTCAGGGGGGACCACTCTCCCTATTGACACACAATTGAGCGCGCCAGCCACGTTAGCTAATTATTGCAGTTGAGGTACAACTCCGCTGTAGATGACAGGAGCTACTAATATGCCATAGGTACGTTCTCTTCCCATGATATTCTAAATGTTACTGGGGACGAAGCTAACTTATAAAAAAGGAGGGGGTGTACTTCTAGATTTTGGGATTTTTGTTTGTTACGTTCCGAGGGCTTTTCTGTCGCGTTTCCTTTCTCTAAAACATGCTATCTAGTAGAACTATCATGTAGGATTTTATTTTAGTTTGTGATATTTGTTTAATTAGAAAAGTAGCATAGAAGTACTATCCAAGAAAATTGTACTCTAGTTTAATTTTTTTGTAAAAAAAAAATTCACCCTGTTTAAAAAAAAAATTTTGGATACAAAAGCTATGTAATTGTAACAAGATGCATGATTGATGTGGATCTTTATGTCATTTATTTTGTCAGCATGCGAGGTCTTGCTATTCTATGCATAAACCAGGCAGAGAGGTGAAAAATAGTTTGTGTACCAGTGAGCAGGTATATTAGTTGCCCGGCATTGTGGTAGATCTAGAACTTGCCTGGTTGGTCTCCTCGCATAGGCTAAGGATGGATTGTTTAGATATAATCATAGGCTACCGTTTGTTTAGCTCGCTTAGCCTATATTTCCCTACCAAAAGTTCCATGAATCCCTTGATCATGTTGGGCCTCTTAACAGACCATGTTTCTTGATTTGAACAATAATCGCACTCCATTTTTTGTAATGAACCTGTTTTGCCCCTTGTTCGGGTTGTTTCGCAACTACACGCAAGTGCACGTGGTCGAACAAGCAGTAAATGACAATGGGCCACATTGATCCCACAGGACTAAATCCCAAGGTAATAACTGAATTGTTAATGAAACCAACTCTAAAAATGCAGACAACAAACAATTCAAATAAGATTTTATGTTGGTTTCTTAATTTATACTAATCTAAAACCAAATTATAAAGTGAGTCTGAACTATAGTAATGAGCAAGCTGAGGCTAAAACGAACATGCAAAGGATGTAATATATCGATATAATTGGCATCTTTCCTTCGGTTGCTAGTCATGAATTATTGCCTATGAATAGAAACTTTCATATTCTACCCAACTTAAGAATCATGAACCTTCAACTTACATTTCTATGATAAAAAGAAATCAAGTTCAGCTAGTGAAACCTGTTCCAGAATTGACTAATATGACTTTCGTATATATATTTCTATTCTGAAGGTAAATGAATTCTCACCGACTCAAACTAAGAAAAGTCATATCCTACCAATTCAAACCTTTCCAATTTCTTTCTCTTTCAAGATAAAACTGATTTTAGATATACATTAATATTGGCCAAACATTAATGCGCAAGAACAAGACCGATAGAACAACCATGGTAAAGCAAAGGCATGAAAAATCAAGATGATCAAACAATTACATTCCACTTCAAATGTTCTTAACCTCAACGAGAAGTGAATTTAGCCACTCATTTGTGGATTAAACATCATCAAATGAGTATAAATAATACAAAAAAATTGAAATTAAGGAGAAAGAGATAGAGAAGAACCTTGGGATTTTCGTCCTCACCGCGTGTAACCCACTTCTGCTCAACTAAGTCAATAATTAAAATGAACCGAAGTATGCTATTTATACTAGCGGAATTTTTCCTAATAACAAGCAACGTGTCACGGAGTGCATCGCGAGCACAAATTCTGCGGACTGGAGGGCTAACGTGACCTTCTCTGAATCAGGTCCTCAACATTTATTCTCAGCGTGCCAATGCAGCATGCAACGCGGTCTGGACAATCGTGCTACGGCGCCTCGACGCGAACTCCTTACTAGAATTTGATGTTCCGTAAATATCCCCAACGTGCCACGGCTAGGTCAGCGGTGGCATTGGCTCTCCGTGTCACGGAGGCAACGCGAACCTTACTGGAAATTTGCCAAAATAACACACATCCAAGGAAGAATGCTCCGCGATGGCAGCGTGAAATGGCTCCATCGCGGAGCCCCTATAACTGCTGCTTTTCCTTGGCCTTTTCCCACTACTTCCCGCTTTCGAGTCCTTTCCCCGACTTTCACCAACATGCATCTTAGCTTCCCAAAATTACATTTTTCCCGCAAAACAACAATAATCATGTTGCTAGTATAAATTTCACATTTTAATTACAAATTACATGAGAATGTGCAAATAACGATAGATAAACACGTTGAAATGAAGCATTTGAGTATCACTTGGGCATATAAACAATCCGACACACATTCGAGTCTACGGCGTGTCTCTCATCGGTGGGGACATTATCATCTACAGGCTCCATGAAAGCTGGCCCCACTCGACCTAGAGCCCGGGCATTTTCGCTCGAAGGGGTAGTCCAAGTCGAGTCGCCACAACCTCCCTCTCGTTGCTAGCCTCCCGCTTGCGTAATCGGCACATCTGCATCCTGAACATGCGGGCCATATGTTCGTCCATTTGGATGACTACACGCAAGTGCACGTGGGTCGAACAAGTAGTAAAACAGCTCAAGTAAGCCAAGTATCGATCCCACAGGACTGACTACGTATCAATTTAATCAAGTGTTAATAAACTCTAACTTTAAAAAAAATAAAAAAAATAAAAAAAATAAAAAAAATAAAAAAAATAAAAAAAATAAAAAAAATAAATATACAATTTGAGTCTGAACTATGAATGGAGCATGCTGGAGGCTAAAACGAACATGTAGAGAAGTAAATTATCTATACAATTTGATTAATCTTTCCTCCGGTTGCTAGTCAAGAATTTAATGCCTATGGATTAAAACTCTCTTGTATTTAACCCAACTTAAGAATCATGAACCTTCCACCTACATTTCTGTGATAAAAGAAATTCATGTTCTAGCCATACAAAAACTGATTCCGTGATTGACTCATAATGACTTTCGGGTATATTTCTATCCTGAAGGTAAATCAATTCTCAATTTTCCCAAACTAAGAAAAGATCAAATCCTATCAATTCACAACTTTTCAATCTCGTGCCTCTCGAGTGAAACCAGACTTTTTAGATATACATTAACATTGGCCAAACATTAACGCAGTAAGAACAAGAATTACTAGAATAAATCCTGAAGAAAAGATGAAAACCAAATGATCAATTACATTTCACTACAATTGTTCTTAACCTCAGCAAGAAGTGAAATTAGCCACTCATTTGTGGATTAAACATCATCAAATGAATGTAAATCATACAAACAATTGAAAGAAAGGAGAAAGAGATAGAGAAAAACCCTAAGATTTTTGTCTCAACCGCTCTGTAACTCACGTTCTTGCTCCACCAAGTCAAAATAATTAAAAATGAACCTAAGTATTCTATTTATACCAGTAATTTTCAATGATAGCAATGTCACGGAGTGCATCGCGGAGCACTGCCGCTGTGACACGGCACGAATGGGGACCCTTACTGGAATTTGGGTCGCCTAGGTATTTAAGCCCAACGTGCCACGGCAGGCAACACGGCCGGACCAACGTGCCACGGCTCCAACGCGCACCTTCACCGGAATTCCATGTTCCGTGTAATTAGGTCCAACGTGCCACGGAGGCAACACACCTTCTATGGAAATTGCCAATTTACTATCCGGGCAGAGTGCATCAGCGATGGCAGCGTGACACGGCTGCTCCATCGTGAGCCTCTTTAATCCATGCTTTCCCTTTGGCTTACTTTGCTTCCCCGCTTTCCGAGTCCATTTCCGATTTCTCCCAACATGCATCTTAGCTACATAAAATGATATTTTTCATGCAAAACAACGCTAATCATGTTGGTTAGTATAAATTCACATTTTACTATAATTTACATGAGAATGTACAAACATCAATAGATAAACAAGACGAAATGACGATTTGAGTATCACTTGAGCATATAAATCTCCCCAAGATCACTTACTCCCACACTTAAAATCTTGTTCATTCCTTTCGAACAATAATCTTACACCTCATGCAATTGACACCCAATCATGGCTACTTTGGCTCGACAATCCGAGCTACGGTTATATCAATTATTTAATATAGCAAATCATCAAGAAAACATGCATAGTCTCATCAATACAATGACATTCAACACATCAAGACCTCCTAGACTCAAGAATCGACTCGACATTGGAAACTATGCAAATCAGCTGATCAAGATATCCGGCTAAGGAAATTTAATTCTCATGCATGTGCCCTCACAACACAAGATAATTCCCTTTTCAATCACATGAACTTTAAACATTACATGCAGGGGCATATGAACACGATTTCGCTCTCTCCTAAAAGAATTCACACGCATCATGTTATGAACCATAGGCTTGCCTCTATGTATTACTCCACTAATATAAGGACGCGTGATGTAGGATCACGTAGGACTTAACGGGTAGTAATGTAAGCTACGGAACTAGTAAATACTGGGCTAACCAATAGCAACCAGCACTTTAAGCGCTTTTTCAATACATCCCATCAACATTATGGCCATTGTTCCTTCCTTCATCCTCCCATTCTTGAAGTCCTTCTTTATTTTGTCCTACTTCTTTAAGCACACCCGACTTAACAACAAAAATTAGTTATACATCTTTATTTTCTTTAACTCAGCAAGTGCACCTTGATCTTTCTTTACTTTCATCACTTTGCTTTTTCCTTTCTTTCCAAAATTCCTACCCTTGACACTGTGGAAGATTATTTTTCTTGAGCGCTTAAGAGTTTTGGATCAAATTTATGGATAATGAAAAGAAAGGTTGAAAGCCTTGTTTACACCCTTTTCGACGAAAGAAAAAAAATATAGGTTAAAGGCTCAATGGCTAACTAGGATTGATGACCGAGGTGGGTATGCAAAAGAAAAAACTTCGGTTAAAAAAAGAAACGCCTACATCCTTTCCTACATTACATTTCCTTCATTTCATTTCGCAAACACACTGTGCAAGTTCTAGACAATCCACAATAGCATGGAATAATCGAAACCTGACTAGACACTTCATTGCACATTCTCAACTTAAGAAATATTCACAGACTTCAATCAGCTAATTACAAGAATTCAAACATTAAGCCTCAATCACACCGGGAATCAAACTCTATGGCCTAGGTATTCAACATATTTATGAAGTTGCATGCTTTCATACGAATCACCTTGCATTCTAAATATCATGTACAACACGTGCAACAAGAATTAAAATTTTTAAATATCGATGATTTCATTAAAAAAATATTTACACAACAATACAACATTCAACAGCACACAACAGCTTCACAATAATTACAATACAAAACATACACAAAAAAATCACAGGGTCACAATTTTTCAAGCACAACAACAAAACATGAATATCAACAAAAACAAGACAACAACCAGCAACTAACTACTCCCCTCACCCCACACTTAAAACTGAACACTGTCCCCAGTGTTCATAAATTCAATCATAGCACACAAGTGGGTGGTGAAACTCCCGACTAATCGAAGTATTCAACTTCTTCGTCAGGTGTCGCTGCCTCATCTCCCATGTCCGAATCGCCCCGTCGTCCTCCTTTGACTCAACATCGGAGTCTCACGACGTGTCTCCTCATCGTGGGGACGTCATCACCCACAGGCTCCACAAAAGATGGGCCCACCTGACATAGAGCCCTAGCATTTTCGCATTTGCTGTGTCTAAGTCGAGCTGCCACAGCTCATCCTCTGGTGCTGGCCTCCCGCCTATGCAGCTAGAGCATCTGCATCCTGAACATGCGGGCCATGTATTTGATCATCCCGAGCATGACCCTCGGCAAGTGTAAGAACTGGCCCGTGAGCAGTGTCGTGTGCCTTGGTCTTTGTGACGTCCACGGCACGCCATCCATCTGCGTGGATGTAATCCAGGGCCTTCCTCAACATCCAGGCCCCGCAGGAACGTGGTCAAAGTGTCACCAACCTGGTACCTGTGCCCTTGATGGAAGGGGCTCTCTTCATGGAGGATAAGGATCACCGCCCCAACATTGATCTCCAGCCCTTTCACGAAGGCATACACCAAGAATACACGATCCCGGTGACATCTGGGTCATGTGCACCCCGGAACAAGGCAGGAACAAACAATTTTCAGCCAGAACCTGGCTTTCCTGTTCATCTGTGAGTAGGGCAATTGCCCAATGGTAGCCCTCTCCTTATGCCTGCTCCAACATGCCGTCGAACGGGCTCCACAAGGTTCGCCCCGATATCCGCATATGGTTCAATGATATTCACTGCCGGAGGCTATGGGCATCTGTGTCTGCGCCCAAGATGGTATTTCTAGGTGATGGGGCTCAAGAGTGACAATTTGACCCTTATTTTGACGGTGTGACTGCGGAGCGTCAGGCCCCAATTTTGCATAGAACTCCGACATCAAGTGCAGATGCACGCTTGGATCAAAGATGTAGGCTCAGCCCGACAAAGGTCAATCCAGTGGACACCCAAGCTGGAACTCCTGTGCCAAAGGCTCCCCTCGCAATGTGCCCTCAGGAAGTATTTATTCTCCTTGTGCTTTGTATACCACTTCTTCCCTTCATCTGTCACCCATCGGGTTCCGTATTGGCGGCGTTGGTCGCGCTGACCGCTAGCGCTACTGGGATCATGCTCCCAGTCTAATCCATTGGAGCCCGATGATGTCTTTCCCTTTGTCTTGCCTGCTTGCCATTGTTCCTGTTAAATCAAGTAGACAGTCCCAATGTCAGTTAAATTAAAATTAGCTTTGACTAAGGTTGCTAGGGCAGCCACCCCACACTTAGTCTTTAGCCACAATTACAGCACATGGCAAGATCATCCTTATTTCCATTTACATATAAAAAAACAACAACAAACATGCCTCGTGCATTCAGAGAATTCGACGGTATAAATTCTATGTACTACCTATACTTCGTACACCTAACCACACCATTACCATCGATCACATTTCATCACATAACACTTAGCAAAAAATTCTATCAACGCAACCCATACAATCTACCCATTTCTGTATATCACAATTTTATTACCCCGAAAATCCGTCGTGTCTTTAGCATATTAACATTAAGCACAACCAACGACCTCTCCCAACATGCACAACCCAACAAGAATTCACATTCCAACTAAATTTTTCCCTTTTCATATTCAACTTCAAACCCTAGCTAATTTTACAAAAATTCAATCAAGCTATGTATTTATCGGGTTCATACAATCACAATGATATTATGAACATCAATCAATAATAACTCAATTGAATTCAAGCTCAATTTCTACTTAGGGCAAGTTTTACTCACATCACATGTTCAAAATCGAAAAATTCACCAAAATTGAGATAGAGTTGAAGAACATACATTGAATTCCTGATGAATGAAGAAAAACTTGAAGAAAATTTGTGCCTAGGTCCGTGTCACGTTGAGGGAGAAAGGATTTTAGGATGTTTGTCGCGGAGGGGAGAAGGACCAAAATGAGAATCGCCAGTAGTGGGATTTCGTCACCCGACGACCCGATGACCTCGACACGAAATAACACCACGTGCTGTTGAGGGTAATGCGAGCACTTCTCCGTGGCACGGTTATCACAGGGTGTTCTGGAATTTTAAGAATTCCAAAATTACACCTCACCATGTCACGAGGGTAATGCGGAGGCCTTCCTCCGTGACACGGACCCATCGCATAGGCTCACTGTTTTGCCACTTTTTAATTTTTCTTACCTCGATTTTCCTTTGCGATTCTTTGCGTTTTTGCCTCCGATCAACCTTGAAATTCTTATCTTTACAAAAAGAAATTGATTAGAATCAAGGTTTGAAACACAACATAATATTTTTTATATTTACATTTTTATATTTTTCTCTTTCTTTTTTTTCTTTTGTTATAACTAGCTATACATATACAATACAACAAATTCATTGGCTGCTCTGCAGCGCCTGGTTTACCATCGCGCTCACGCCATTTAGGCTCATTCAGCCCCTAGGTATCGATGCTCTCGAACCCGTCCTCACCCATGTCACGCTTACACCTCTCCGGTGGTTTCCTCAATGACTCCCGTGACTCAACGCTCTGAGCAATATCAGCTCGACTGCCACGTTGATCACCAGAGTTCCTTGTACACGGCCGGAGGCTTCGTGGCCTTGTACACATGAAACACTTCCACCTTGTCATGCTTCAGCATGGTTAGCTGCCCTCAGCCTACATCAATTAGCGCTTTCCTGATCGCCAAGAAAGGAGGTCCCAAAATAAATGGGACTTTCATGCCTGGCTCAAAATTTAGCACAACGAAGTCTACCGAGAAGATAAGGAGCCCACTCTGCACCAAGACGTCCTCCACAATGCCATCGTGCCCGTCAAGGAACGACCGCGTTTAAGCCAAGATCATCGTTGTTGGTCTAGGACTCCCTAGCCCCCAACTTCTTGAATACCGATGTCGGCATCAAGTTAATGCTCGCTCCCAAATCACATAACTGGGTGGAGCTCCGATACTCTGCCCAATTGTAATTTGAATTGTAAAGCTCCTGTGGTCCTTGAGCTTTTGTGGGCAACCTATTTTGTATCCGCTGGGAAGTGCACTCTCCGTAAGAGCCACTGTAGTGTACCAGTCAACCTGGCTTTGGTTTGCCACGATGTCCTTGATATACTTCTGCATACTTGCACTCCCTGAAAAACATCAACAAGAGTGTGTTAATATGTACCTCGTTTTTTAAGCACCTCCATGATCTTTTAGAAACACGCTTCCTCCTTGTTTTTCTTTAATCATTGAGGGAACGGGGGTGGTGGTCTTTCTGGTTCAGTATCCTTCTTCTTCCCTCTCATCACTGTGCTCCTCTCATTTTCTGCTTTGCTCCTGACTGCTGAGGTGGTCTTTCTGGTTCCACCTCTTTTAAGCTGTAAACCACTCTTTGTGGTCACCGCATTCACTGCTTGGGGTTGGGATCTGTCACTCGGAAGTCCTCCTTTCTTAAGCCTGGTGTTTTGAGCTCCAGCAAATTGCCCAAACTGGTACTCCAACGCCTTTGTAGCTAACTGATTGTTCTTTACATCGGCTGCCAATTTCACATAGTCAGCCTGCAATTGAGCTTGGTTAACTATCATAGTTTTGAACATCTCCTCAATGCTGGGTGATGGTGGCGGAGGAGGTGCATTGTTGTCGGGTAATTTCGACTGATAGTTCTGCTGCCTCCTTTATTTCTTGTTTCGACTCGAACTCTACCCCTGATGGTTGTTGTTACCCCAAGAGAAATTCGGGTGATTCCTCCAGTTAGGAATTGTAGCTGTTGCCATACAATTCGTGGATTATTCCTTCCGTACATTACCAATAAAGTTCACTGAATCAGGATTTGCTCCACAACACTCAGTTGAGTGTTCATTACCCCACACTTCACACCAAACGCTGCACTACATTCACTGGGGCTTGAGACTGATTCACACTCATATTACTGAAGTGGGTGTTGAGCTGATCTGCAACGCAAATCTATCTCGTGCAGCGATAGCTGTAAAACCATCCACTTCTAAGACTCCAGCTGCTTTCCTTGTTCCTCCTCTTGAAGAGTACGCATTCCACTCTGGATTTTCCTGTGAAATACGATTCAACAAAGTATACAGCTCCTCATAAGTCTTTTCAATGCTTGTCCCCCAGCTGCTGAGGGATAAGGGGCATATTTATATGCCAAACTCGATACTCAAATGTATAACTTTGGCCTTGTTTGTCCAATATGTACATTCTCATGTAAATTATGCGGAAGTGTGATTTTATACTAACCAACATGATTATGTTGTTTTGTAGGAAAAACATGCTTTGATGAAGAATAATATATGTTGGGAGAATCAAGATGAACTCGAACGAGCAAGGAAGCGGCAGAAGCAAGGATCACATAAGGGCTCCGCGATGGAGCCGTGACACGCTGCCATCGCGGATGCACTCTGCCTGGGATGGAAAATTACAATAAATTCCAGTGAGGGTACGCGATCAGGCCGTACACGTTGGATTAAATTTACTTTGCATTTCCGCAGAGGGTCCGCCGCGATTGCACCGTGGCACGTTGGCTAGGGTTCAGATGTGGCTAAAGATGCTGGAAGTAAATTTACCTGCGGACAATTTCCAGAGGGCTTCCGTTTGCACCGTGTCACAGCGGCAGTGCTCCGCGATGCACCTCGCGGACACGCTGCTTGTTATTCCGGGAAAAGTTATCCCTAGTATAAATAGAACAATTTAGGTGCATTTTTAATTATTCGACTTGGTGGAGCAAGAACGTGGGTTACAGGCAGTTTTGAGGACGAAATTTTAGGTTTTTATCTATCCCTTTCTTCTTCCTTTCAATTGTTTGCATGATTTCCATTCATTTAACGATGTTGAATCCACAAATGAGTGGCTAATTCTATTTCTACGAGGTTATGAACTATTGTGTTGCAACGTAATTATTGAATTGCTGGTTTATATTTTTCTCTTCCAAGGTTGGCTCTATTTAATTCATGCCCTACTACTACGTTAATATCTGGCCAATGTTAATGTAAATCCAAAGTCCGGTTTCACCCGAGAGGGCAAGTGAATTGGAAAGTTGAATTAATAGGATATGATCTGTTCTTTGTTTGGGAAAATTGGGAATTGATTTACCTTCAGATAGAAATATACTCCGAAAGTCGTATTAGTCATGTGTGGAATCGGTTTTGTATAGCTAGAACTGGAATTCCTTCTTATCACGAAAATGTAGGTGGAAGGTTCATGATTCTTAAGTTGCTAAATAGATGAGTTTTAATCCATAGGCTTTAGTTCCGACTAGCAACCGGAGGGAAAAGATAAACAACTTATATCGATAGTTCTATTTTTACATGTTCTTTGTAACCTCAGCATGCTCTCATTCATAGTTAAGACTTCATCACAGAGAATACTTATTTCGTATAAATATATATATTCCAAAACAAACAACTTTTCTTTACACTGTTATCTTCACTGTTGTAGTTGAAAATTAATACCTAAAAAGGTTTCACCATTCTGGCCTCGTGGTCTGACATTCCGGTTCTTAAAAAGAGCCACTGGCTACTTGTACGACCCGTACACTGTGGGCTCATCAGTTTTTGGCGCTGCTGTTGGGGAATAGGCAATTGGTGAAATTTTAATTTTTAATTTTTATTTTTATTTTACGTGTTAGTTTGCTATTTCAATATTTTTAGTGTTGAGCTAACTTGGTCTTAGCCTGTATTTTGCAGAAAAACAGATTTTGTTGAATACTGGTGATGTGGTTTGGTGGATCCATCCTAGAGCCAGAAAGACAGTTTCATCGCCAACGGAGAGAAGCTTTAGAGAAAGCTGTGGTGCTGCTCAGACAAACTATTAAGGAGCAACCACTTAATCCACTAATCGTGCGGGCAGATGATTAGTGCCCGAGGAATTAAGTAGCCAGCCGGTTCGCGATGTGCAATCCCATATGCTAGCAATGTTACATCTAGCATTCGCAAACCTGGAGCCAGAGGGAGGTTCGAGCTTAAACAAAATATGGTGCACTGTTAACACAAGCGGGCAGTTTGGCAGGCCTCCCCACGGTGACCCACAACAACATCTTCAGAATTTTCTGGAGATAAGTGACACTTACATCCCCGCTGGAGTGTCAACAGATTACGTCAGGCTTACACTTTTCACATTTTCACTTTTGGGAGATGCCGCAGGTGGCTGGAAAGCTGAGCCACCAAACTCTATCACCTCCATGGGATGATCTTGTAAAGAAGTTCTTGATCCGATTCTTTCCTCCGGTAAAAACAACAAGGCTTAGGGAATTCAAATTCTAAGTTTTAAACAAAGGGAAGGAGAGAATCTGTATCAAGCTTGGGAGAGATTTAAATCATTGCTGAGGGACTGTCCTCATCACCATCAGTCAAATGGTATGCTGGTGCACACTTTCATAGAGGGTTTGGAACCCTACACAAAAATTTTGCCGGATTCGGCAGCCGGGGGACAAGCTTTTAGAAAAGACTTATGAGGAGCTGTATACTTTGCTTAATCGTATTTCGCAGGGAAATTCGAGTGGAATGCGGACTTTCAAGGGGAGGAGCAAGGAAAGCAGCCTGGAGTCTTTGAAGTGGATGGGCGACACTATCGCTGCATGTATAGCCGCCTTGCAGAATCAAGTGAACACCACTTTGGCAACATGAACTTGAGCCAGTCTCAAGCCCCAGTGAATGTAGTGCAGCAGATTTGGTGTGAAGTGTGGAGCAATGAATACCTGCCTGAGTGTTGTGGAGCAAATCCGCACTTGGTGAACTTTGTTGGGAATGCAAAAGGGAGCAATCACCAACAGTATGGGAATAGCTACAACTCTAATTGGATAACCACCTGAATTTCTCTTAGTAGCAACAACCATCAGGGCAGAGCTCGAGTCAGGGATGCAGAGGAATCAAGGAGGGCCACAGTAACTATCGTGCACAATATAGAAACAACAATGCCCTCCTCCACCACCATCAACGCTGAGAGATGTTCAAGTGATTCAGAAGAATGGTCAGCCTGCAGGCTGACTATGTCAAATTGGCAGCCGATGTTAAAAATATTCAGCTAGCTACCAAGGCACCGGAGTACTAATTTGGGTACCTTCGGAGCCCGTAACACCGTGCCCAGAGGAGGACTCTAAAGGACATAAATCCTAACCCCAAGCAGGTAAATGCAGTGACCACGAGGAGTGGCTTGCAGTTGAAGGAGGTGGAACCTGAAAGACCACCTCAACAGTCGGGAGTAGCAGAAGCGGAGAGGGAGCAGAATGATGAGAGGGGGAAACACAAAGATGCTGAACCAGAAAGACCTCCACCCCCGTTCCCTCAACGATTAAAGAAACACAAGGAGGAGGCGTGCTTCAAGAAATTCGTGGAGGTGCTTAAATAGGTACACATTAACTTACCTCTTGTTGATGTTTTGTAGGGAGTGCCCAGGTACGCCAAATATATAAAGGACATCGTGGCCAACAAAAGCAGGCTTGCCGAATATGCCACGGTGGCCCTTACAGAGGAGTGCACTTCCTGGATACAAAACCGGTTGCCCACGAAGCTCAAAGATCCTGGGAGCTTTACAATTCAATTAACAATCGGGCAAAGTATCCGAGCTCGCGGTTTATGTGATTTGGGAGCGAGCATTAACTTGATGCCAACTTCGGTAT
>JACEIK010005040.1:86400-100158 GCA_018107945.1 Datura stramonium | reverse complement strand
TAGAGCTAGCCAGGCACCAGATGTGCCTAGGCCCACCAGTTAGCAGTCCAGGTCCTACTAGGACACCAGGTGCCAGTCATACCCCCCAGGGCGGGGCGTGGCACTATATTTATTCCTCCTTACAGAATGGCTCCAGCCAAGCTAAAGGAGTTGAAGGAGCAGTTGAAGGACCTTCTGGACAAGGGTTTCATCAGACCTAGCAAATCCCCATGGGGTGTGCCAGTTCTCTTCGTATGTGCATTGATTATCGGAAATTGAACAAGGTCACCATCAAGAACAAGTATCCTCTCCCCAGGATTGATGATTTGTTTGACCAGCTTCAGGGTGCTAAGTGCTTTTCAAAGATAGATCTCAGATTCGGGTACTATCAACTCAAGGTTCAGGAGAGCGATAATCTGAAGACAGCCTTCAAGACTCGGTATGGTCGTTACGAGTTTGTAGTTATTTCTTTTGGACTAACAAATGCTCCTCCAACTTTTATGGATTTGATGAACAGGGTGTTCAAGCCATATCTAGAAATGTTCATGATTGTGTTCATAGATGATATCCTTATATACTCTCGGAGTGAGGAGGAGCATGTCGCTCATTTGAGGGTGGTGTTACAAACTTGGAAGGATCGTCAGTTATATGCTAAATTCAGTAAATGTGAGTTTTAGTTGAACTCGGTAGCATTTTTGGGTCATGTTATGTCAAGTGAAAGTGTGCAGGTAGACTCTCAAAAGATAGAGGCGGTGAAGAATTGGCCTGGACTAGTGAATCCTTCGGATATCAGGAGTTTCTTGGGTTTAGCTGGTTATTATAGGAGATTTTTTGAGGGGTTTTCATCTATTGAATCGCCATTGACCAAATTGACCCAGAAGAAACTGTAGTTTCAATGGTCAGAGGCTTGTGAGAGGAGCTTCTAAGAGTTGAAGATTCGACTCACCTCAGCACCGGTGTTGACCCTACCTGAGAGTACCGATGGGTTTGTGGTATATTTTGATGCTTCGAGGATCGGCCTTGGGTGTGTATTGATGCAACATGGTAAGGTTATAACATATGCTTTCAGGCAGCTGAAAGTTCATGAAAAGAATTATCCGACTCATGATCTTGAATTGGTGGCGGTAGTTTTTGCCTTAAATATTTGAAGACACTATTTGTATGGGGTCTATGTAGATGTGTTTACAGACCACAAGAGCCTAAAATACGTATTTACCCAAAAGGATCTATATCTACGTCAAAGGAGGTGGTTGGAGCTACTCAAGGATTATGATATGAGTGTCCTTTACCATCCTGGCAAGGCTAATGTGGTAGAAGATGCTCTTAGTAGACTTTTTATGGAGAGTGTGTTCCATGTAGATGAGAGGAGGAAGGAGCTGGTGAAAGATGTGCATCGGCTTGCACGGTTTGGAGTTCATTTGGTTGACTCGACCGATGGTGGTTTTATTGTGCAAAATGGGTCAGAATCATCCTTGGTGACCGATGTTAAGGGTAGGCAAGACGAGGATCCTATTTCGGTGAAGTTGAAGGAAGTTGTTCAGAATCAGATGGTGGAGGTCTTCTCCAAAAGGGGGGGATGGTGTGCTGTGATATCAGGGTCATTTGTATGTTCCGGATGTTGATGATTTGAGAGATCAGATGTTGCACGAGGCTCATGGTTTCAGATATTCCATACATACAGTTGCCACCAAGATGTACCGTGATCTATGGGAAGTCTATTGGTGGAACGACATGAAGAAGTACATAGCGGAGGTTTTTGGCTAAGTGTCCGAATTGTCAGCAAGTGAAGGTTGAGCACCAGAGACCATGAGGTGTACTTCAAGACATCAGTATCCCTACTTGGAAGTGGGAGAAGATCAATATGGACTTCATCACAGGGTTTCCTTGCACTCGTCGACAGTATGACTCCATTTGGGTTGTTGTGGGTAAGTTGACCAAAGCAACTCATTTGCAACTGGTTAAAACTATCGATTCAGTAGAGGATTATGCTAAGTTGTACATTCAGGAGCTAGTTTGGTTGCATGGTGTTCCATTTTCCATCATATAAGATAGAGGTACTCAATTTACCTCACAGTTTTGGAGATCATTTCAAAAGGGACTTGGTACTCTGGTCAAGCTTAGTACAATATTTCACCCGCAAAATAGATGGTCAGGCGGAGCAGAGTATTCAGACTCTTGAGGATATGTTGAGAGTGTGTGTTATTGACTTCAAAGGTAGTTGGGATGATCATTTTCCTCTCATTGAGTTTTCATATAACAATCGCTACCATTCCAACATTCAAATGGCTCCGTTTGAGGCTCTCTATGGGTGAATATGTAGATCGCCTATTGGTTGGTTTAGAGTCTTTGAGGCTGGGGTGATAGGTCCTGATTCAGTCCATAAGGCTATGAAAAAGTTCATCTTATAATGGACAAGTTGAAAACAGCTCAGAGTTGCCAGAAGTCCTATGAGGATGTGACAAGGAGAGAACTTGAGTTTGAAGTCGATGATTGGGTGTTTCTAAAGGTATCTCCTATGAAGGGAGTGATGAGGTTCGGAAAGAAAGGTAAGCTCAATCCCCATTATGTTGTCCCATATCGTATTGTGAAACTGGTTGGCAAGGTAGCATATGAGTTGGAGTTGCCCTCAAAATTAGTTTCATTCCATCCAGTTTTCCATGTATCGCTCTTAAAGAAGTGCTTGGATAACCCGGCTCTAGTTGTTTCGGTGGAGAGAATAGGTGTGAAGGACAGCCTTAGTTATGAGGAGGTTTTGGTGGAGATGCTGGATCGTCAAGTTCGAACGCTAAGAAACAAATAAGTGGCTTCGGTCAAGGTTATATGGAGGAATTAGCCGGTTGAGGGAGCTACATGGAAAGCTAAAGCAGATATGATGGCTAAATACCCGCATCTATTTCCTTACGTCTCAGTTTTAGCTTGAGGTATCAGTTTCCTCCTTGATACTCTATTCAATTTCATGTTCAGCGCATGTGCCCTAGTTCCTTTTATTTCAATGGATGTATTGATTCAGGAATTCAGTTCAGTTATGTAGTTCAAATCGGAGCCAGTCACTCCATTAGTTTTCAGCATGTATGTTTAGTATTTGAGTATGATAATTGCATTTCTCTACGTTTCAGTATGTTTTTCCACATTCAAGGATGAATGTTCCCAAGGGGGAGATATTGTAATACTACGAAAACCCTAAGATCAGACCCAGGAGTTAAAAAAGGAGAAAATACAATTCCCTACACTAGGACACAGGATGAGTCATCCAGTGACCCGTCAGGAACACCACGAGTCGTTAAGTGACTCGTGGGGAGGGGTCTAGCCATGGTTGATATTTTTAGTTGGGAGGTAGCCACAAGTGTGACCACCAGTCGTGGTCAACACCATGATTCATTGAGTGGTTTATGGTCAAGAGTTGGTTGAAGATTGGAGAACTTTGGTAGTGTTTGCAACGATTGGTCACCATGAGTCGTGGTGCCCCTTGTGGTGACCATCAGAGGAAGAAGTGGCAGTGTTCATGATGAGAGGTGACCACAAGTGGTCAGGGGTACGACTCGTCCAGTCCCTCATTGGGTCTGGTAGTATGTTTTTTTCTGCGAATTTATTAAGGGATTTTTCATAATTCCTATGTTCCTAAGGCCTAAACTATGTCATTTTAAGCTCAGAATAGAGTGTTTTAAGAAGGGTTAAGTCATTCTAAGCCTATCCTAATTCATGCATGCAAGCTTAGAGGTTTGAGAGGTGATCAAGGCTAGTTTCTTCAATTCTCCTTGGACAATCAAGAATGTGTGAAAATTAGGTCTATTAAGGTATGTAAAGCTATGAATGGGTGCAATAGTTCATACTCATTCCCAATTCCCTCTCAATTCATGATGTTCTATTGATGAATCAATGGGGTTTTTACCCAATTTGTGAATTTCCTAAGTTTCAATCATGGGTATGATCTAAGTATGTTTTAAATGTTGAATTATGATAAATGGGCAGATTTTACAATGTTTTAGATTTTAAAATTATGTTTACAAGTTTTCTAAAGTATGATGCCCATCCATGAAAGCTCATGAAAGTTGAGATCCATGAGATATGTGTTCAAGCATGATGAGATGTTATAAAGAAAGTATGATTTTGAAATACCCATGTCTATGTTCATGTTTTCAAAGAGAATCAAGTTGATTTCAAGCATGTTAAGTATTGGAAAAGCTCATATTATCAAGTATATCTTATGATTTTATGAATTAGCTTACTACATGGTATGAAGTTTAGACTCCCACTATTTTCAGCTTGTGGTATGGTTTGAGCCAAGGCTCCTCATGCTATGATTCAGATTTATGTATGAATGTTATGAGGCAGCTTCAGCACTAGATGATGGTCATCTTTGTTGAAAATGATGGAGAGCATATGCATATTTTTTGGAGTAGTGTCAAGCACCGAGTAGCTAAGGGTCTGTCAACCCTATGCCTCAGAACTACGTACGAACATAGGTATGATCAGATTATTTGGGACCTCCTTGGAGATTCCCCTGTCCCCAAGGGACCTTGAACTTGATATCGATATCATGGTAGCACCATTTAGCCCTGGCAAGGCTTTGGACAACTCTGTTCACTTGAGTGTGATAGTCGGGACCACGTAAGCTTTATCATGGTATGTAGGTTATATGATGAGTCTCCCATTGTTCTTCATGATTTCAGTTATGCATGTATATATGTCATGATGTTATGTTTTCAGCAGGTTTGACCCAATATTCAGTTTTTGCTTATGGTTATCAATTTCATCTTTGGGTAATTCAATTCAGTTATGATGTTCAGTTATGTTCAGATCATCATTTCAGAAAATAGCATGCAAGCCCTACTCTTAGAATCTTATCTTGATTTTTTTTTATGATATGCATGATTTATGATTTTTACTTAGCGGTTTTATTTACCTTGCATATTCGGCACATTTCACGTACTGACCGCATACTCTATGATGTATCGTTTTATGATACAAGCTCCGATATCCATACTCAGTCCCGCCACTAGCCAGATTCCCGGAGTTAGCATTCCTCAGTCTCAGTTGGTGAATCCTCATCTTTCCAGGGCCTTTCTGTTCAGATATGTTCAGCATTTTCAGTTTTCAGACTATAGTGAGTTAGTTGGGTCTTGTCCCATAAACTCATCAGTATTAGAGGTTTTTTTGGACATAGATGTATTCAGTTTTAGACTAATGTATGTATTCAGAGGTTATGTTGTATTTAGACTTTCTCTATGTTATTCATGATGATCTTCCACATTATTTAAATGAGTTAGATGTTATGTTCATGCCATGGGTCGACTTGGAGCTTCTCGGGGTTCCTTGTCCCGTGTCTCGATCCGAGCCTATGTTCGAGTGGTGATAAATTTAAAAGGTAGAACACTTAATATATTGAGTATCACTATGTATTTTATGTTGGAGCCTTCCAATGGTTCTATATCCATCCACAAAGGTTGCAATACTTGAAGGTCTTAGCTTGAATCCTTATAAAAGGCCTCCTTGAGATAGTTCCACTTTGATATACATCAACATTGTGGTTTAGTTGTGCCTAACTTGTCACTTTCCCTGATTTGTCCATACATTTGGCCTATTTTTTACCCCATACAGATACTACCCTCATTTTCTAGTCACTTGTGTAACCTAGACCGAGAAGCGGAAAAGCTTACTGATACTTGGTGAAAAAGTATATGAAAAGACCTCTGACTTTGCTGATACAACGGATATTCTCTCATATATAATAATGTCCACCACACATCCAATACAAATTTGGCCTCATTTTGCGAGTTCCTCTTGTCCTGATGATTCTTCTACTATTTAAACTTATGCAACCCTTCGAACTTCTACCTCTTTCTTCTTTGTCCCTTCTTTTACTCACCTATGCTCTTTTCTTTATTGATTAAGTCGTGTCCAACATGTCTTATTCTCTGCGTCTTTCTTTAGTGTAAAAAATGAACAACCCTTATGCCTAGCATTCTGATAAGGAATGGGTAGTAAACGGGACTGCTTTTCCTAACTACAATGAAGGCAATGCCCCTACAAGCAGCTTGACAGAAGAAATTGACAAAGAATCACTTACTATCGATATTATTTAAGTAACTCTCCTATCTTCGGCGACTATGTGACGCCCCAGTCTATACCGTCAACGAGACACGGTACTTGGAGTCACAAGTATCCCTAAGTCAACCCATGGTCTATCATAACACTGGCATTCTGAATAAAAACATAGAGGAAGATTTAAAATAATATAACTATTCATGAAGAAGAACTAAATCACAAGGTTTTAGACAACTGAAACAAAACTAAAAATATGAATCTATGTCTGTGTCTGAAAGTCATCTAACTAATGAGTTGCTTGAAAAATCCCCCAGCTAACTCTAAGTCTAACTGAAAGAAATATACTACTGAAAAATAATCATCATCCTCGAAAGATGAGGACTCACCACTGGTGCAGCTGAAAACTCCTGGATGAGACCTACTAACGGTGCTAAGACTGAGAACCTGCAACTGTATCATAAAACGATATAGCAAGGTATGCATCAGTACTTTGAATGTACTAAGTAAGTAGGAGAAACCATAACACGGAGAGTAAAATAACTGAACTATAAAGACATGCAATGACCAAATGAAATGCTAAAACTGAATAAACAGCAATATAATGAGATGGTCAAAATGACCCTATCTGATGATCAAAGACATGCCATAAATCTGAGATACTTATCTAAAATACTGTACTGAGCTGATCTGGACTAAGTAATATTAAATTGTTCTAAGCTGAGCAAATCTGAGACTGAACTGAACTGACTACTGGGAGAATCTATAACCGACATATAACCACGTAAGATAGACGCGGAGTCCAATGTATACACCTCATCGGTAGGACCCAATATACCTTGCCAGGGTATAAAGGCATGAACTGGGTGATCACAAGTCTGGGGCCATAAGGCCAATAAAAATAACCTATGGTGACAACGTAGTTCTGGGAACCTGGGTGCGCTGGAACCTTCGTCCGCTCGGTGCTAAGTCCTACTCCCACTCGATAGTCCTAGGCTGACTACTAAGCTGATAGATCGAAATTGGGGCCCAAGATTAAGTCAGGAATACCTATCTAGAAGTACCTTGAGACTCCTATCGGACCAGATTCTGTAACTGGTGTTCTGAGACTGGTTAGAGCTGCTTATCTGAAAGCGTCATAGCTGTCTAAAGAACAATTTGTAATCTGAAGTTGGGGTCCTAAGGCAGGTCAGAGCTGCTTATCTATAAGTGTCATGACCGCCTAAAGAACCACTAAAATCTAATAACTGAGTCTAATACTGATAACTGGAAGGCACCACTGACACCTCAAAAATTAACTGTAGTCAAACTGATCAGCTGACATTTCTAGACGAAACTAAGTGTAATAATCTAACTAAGACTGGACATGTATATATCTAACTAAAAATTCCACATACACTAACAATATAGGGATCTCAAATATGATAGAATCAACATACAGGGAAGCTAGTCCAATACGCAAGATTCTAAATTCTACTGAACTGTGAACTAGGGCTAAATCATTCCACTAGATACGATTCTCACAAATTTCTAGAAATAGGGAATAGAAAAGCAGTTAAAAATATTGAGAAATACTCCACTTGATATCTCAAAGAAACTAGTTTGACAATTGTTCTATATTTCGAATCCACAAGGTTGAACTGATAGAAAAAAATAGAGAAGATTTTGGGGACTCAAGGGAAGAACTATTCCCTTGTAGAATTCCCACATACTTGGATAAGAAATCCCTAAAGAAGAAAGCTTTAGTTTTTGCATTGATGAGGAACCCTAGTTCTTGCTTGAGAGGAAAAGTCTGAGTTTCTACGATCAATATTCTAAGAGTGTATGTAGGGAATAAGGGGGAGAACCGTTCAATCCCTCTAATATTAATGACGTAGTTTATGGACTAAATAGGTGGAAACAAAAATATCCCTAGAATAAAAATCTAAAACTGACTGATAGGGACCCAACGGGTTACTCAATGAGTCGTTGGTTGTGACAACGACTCGTTGGGACCTTTCATTGGTACTACTGCCTAGGGGTTGAAAACACTAAATTTGGCAATAGGGGACACCACGACTCGTTGGGTAAACCAACGAGTCATTGGTTCCTCCTGTGGTCACTGATTGAGGAAACCTAGAAAGCTTGACAACGGGTGACATAATGACTCATTGATGGAACTAACGGGTCGTTGTGTCCAATTTTTATGTTCATTGGAACAATTTCTAAAATCCTCAAACTTGACATGATGGGTGGTGACCATGAATCGTTGTGGGATACAACGATTTATTTTTTCCACTCGTCGTCACTGGAATAGGTTTCTGGGGGTCTCACCCAACGACTCACACAATGAATCATTGTTTCTGTCGATGACTCATCGGTTGAGTCGTGAAGTCCTGGTGAAGGGATTCTGAGTTGTGGAACCAACAAGCGAGGATGACTTGTTGTTTCTGACAATGGGTTGTTCCTTGTCCCGTGGGCTCTTGACTGATCAAGCAGGGCTCACCACAGCTGACACAACGAGTCGTTGGAGCTGACCACGACTCGTTGTCTCAGTCGTTCTGAGGTATTTTTTTGGTTTTTCTTTTGTATTTTTCTTGCAACTTCTGAGCCTGGTCTAGGAAAGTTTTGGGGTGTTACAATATCTTCCCCTTGGAATCATTCATCCTCGAATGAAGACTAAAGCTACAGGAAAGCTAGGAAAAAGAGCTGAAATTCCTAGGCTGAGACTATGAGCTTGTTTATGAAGGAGTAACTTACTCCGAGCTGACTTAACCATACTAACAAAACTGATGCAACTAGAATGCACATAGAAAATCTGAATAGAGCTAATACGTATGGAACTGAACAGAGTACTGAGGAGAGATTTAGTACTTGATGTTGGAACTGAACTGGAAAGAAATAAGTGAGGGTATCTGGACATCATGTATGCTTCTGCTTCCCATGTGGATCCTACAACTAGTTGGTTCCTCCACAAAACTTTCACCGAAGCGACTTCCTTCTTTCTCAACTTACGAACCTGACGGTCAAGGATCTGAACTGGGACCTCTTCGTAAGAGAGACTATCTTTTATTCCCACACTGTCTAGTGGCACAACTGAAGTTGGATCACTAAAGCATTTCTTCATAGTGACACATGGAAGACTGGGTGCACCGATGCTAACTCTGGGGGAAGTTCTAACTCATATGCCACACTGCAAATTCATTTCAACATTCTGTAGGGTCCCACATATCTTGTACTAAGTTTTCTTTTCTTTCCAAACCTCATCACCCCTTTCATGGGTAAAATTTTTAGATAGACCCAGTCATCCACTGCAAACTCTAATTCTCTTCTCCTCATATAGGCATAAGATTTCTGACGTCTTTGCATTGTTTTCAACCCTCCCTGATGAGTTGTACCTTCTGCATAGCCTCGTGAATAGAGTTTGGCCCAATTAGGGTAGCTTCACCAACCTCAAACCACCCTATAGGAGATCTACACCTCCTACTATATAATGCCTCAAACGGACCATCTGGATACTAGAGTGGTAGCTGTTGTTGTACGCAAACTCAATGAGGGGTAGGTGATCATCCCAACTTCCCTTGAAATAAATGACACACGCTCTTAGCATATCTTTCAAGGTTTGTATAGTCCACTCATCTTGTCCATCTATTTGTCAGTGAAAAGCTGTGCTGAGCTTGACCTATGTATCGAGTCCTTTTTTAAATGACTTCCAGAAATACGAGGTGAACTGGGTACTTCTATCTGAAATAATTGAAAAGGGCACCCCATGTAGTCTGACCAACTCCAAGATGTAAAGCCTAGCATAATCCTTAGCTGAGTCTGTAGTTTTAACTGGGAGGGAATGTACTGACTTAGTCATCCGGTCTACTATCACCCAAAATGAATCATGTTGCCAATGAGTCCGAGGTAGACCTGTAACAAAATCAATATTTACTTCTTCCCACATCCATGTCGGTATGCTAGTATCCTGAGTCATACCTCCCGGTCTCTAATGTTCTACCTTGACCTGCTGGCAGTTCGAGCACTTAGCTTCAAATTCTGCAATGTCTCTTTTCATGCCATTCCACCAGTAAATATTTCGTAGATCACGGTACATCTTAGTAGCTCCGGGGTGGATAGAGTATCTCGAACTATGTGCTTCAGCCAGTATCTATTGTCTCAAGTCACCCACATCCTGCACACAGAGTCTATCCTGGTAATGGAGTACACCATCTCCCCCTTGGGAGAAAGACTCCACTTCTTTTCTGAGAACTGTCTCCTTCAGCTTAAGCAGTATGGGATCTTTATCCTGCCTTGACTTAACTTCAACTACCAATGAGGAATCCGATCCACTCTACACCTCTACTCCGCCTTGTATCAACCAACTGCACTCCCAACCTAGCTAACCTGTGGATATCCTTTGCTAGTTCCTTTTTTCCCTCTTCAACATGAGCCACGCTCCCTATAGACGTCCTACTTAGGGCATCAACAACCACATTCGCTTTTCCCGGGTGGTATAGCACACTCATGTCATAGTCATTTAGTAGCTCCAACCATTTTCTATGAAGAAGATTTAGATCTTTCTGACTGAGCACATACTGAAGGCTCTTGTGATTAGTGAAAACATACATGTGAGCCCTATACAGGTAGTGCCTCCATATTTTCAACGCAAACACTGCTACTGCCAACTCCAGGTCATGATTTAGATAGTTCTTCTCATGAACCTTCAGCTGTCTGGAGGCGTAAGCTATCACCTTACCCCCCTGCATCAGAACATAGCCAAGTCCAACTTGGGAAGCGTCACAATATACCACGAACCCATCTGTTCCTTCCGGCAAGGTCAACACTAGAGTGGTAGTGAGTCGAGTTTTTAACTCCTGGAAACTCTTCTCACACGCATCTGACCACTGAAATTTCACCTTTTCTTGAGTCAACCTAGTCCAAGAGGATGCAATAGAGAAGAAACCTTCCACAAAGCCTCGATAATAACTGGCTAGACCCAAGAACCTTCTAATTTCGATTGGGGAAGTAGGTCTTGGCCAGTCTTTCACTACTTCTATCATTTGAGGATCCACCTGAATACCCTCACCCAAGACCACATGACTAAGGAAAGTCACAGACTTCAACCAGAATTCGCATTTGCTGAACTTAGCGAACAACTGGCGGTCTCTGATTGTCTGTAGCACAATTCTCAGATAGTTAGCATGATCTTCTTCGCTCCAGGAGTATACTAGAATGTCTTCGATATACAATGGCGAACATGTCTAGATATGCCTTAAAACCCTTGTTTCATCGGGTCCATGAAAGTTGTTGGGGCATTAGTCAGTCTGAAGGACATAACCACGAATTCGTAGTGACCATTCCGAGTTCTGAAAGTTGTTTTCAGTATGTCACACTCTCTTACTTTGAGATGATGGTACCCTGACCTAAGATCTACCTTGGAGAAACAACTGGCTCCCTGAAGCTGATTGAACAAGTCATCAATCCTGGGTAGGGGGTACCTGATATTGATTGTGACCTTATTCAACTGGCGGTAGTCAATACACATCCTGATGGTACCATCTTTCTTCCGCACGAATAATACTGGGGCACCCCATGGAGAGATGTTGGGTCAGATGAATTCCTTATCAAGAAGGTCTTTTAGCTGCTCCTTCAACTTCTTAAGCTCACCAGGAGCCATTTTGTAAGGAGGGATGGAGATGGGATGAGTGTCTGGGAGGAGGTCTATGCCGAAGTCTATATCCCACTCAGGAGGAACTCCGGGAAGATCTTCGGAAAACACATCAGGGAACTCGCTGACAATTGGAACTGACTAAATAGTCAGGGTCTCGGAGATGGAATGTTTGACTCAAACTAGATGATAAATACACCCTTTATAAATAAGATTTATGGCCTTAAGGTAGGAAATAAACTGACCCTTAGGCGCTGAACTACTGCTCGTCCACTCTAAAATTGACTCATTAGGGAATTGAAATCTAATGACCCTGGTTCTGCAATCAACTGAGGCATACCGAAGTGTAATCAATCCATGCCAAGAATGAGCTCAAAGTAAACCCTGTCTAACTCTATAAGATAAGTTGGAATGACCCTATTCAATACTGGGACTTGGCAGTTTCTATACACCCGGCTGGCTCTAACTGACTCGCCAATTGGGGTGGAGATTGAGAATGGTTCTAAGAGGACTTCTGGACTGATATCAAACTGGACAGCTACATAGGGAGTCACGAATGGAAGTGTGGTTCCTGCATCTAGTAGGGTATACACATCTAGATGGAAAAGGTGTAACATACTTGTAACCACGTTAGGTGAGCTCTCCTGATCTTGATGAGATGACAAAGCATAAAAACGGTTTTGGCGCTGGCCGCCATCCATACCTGAAGTGTTGACCTGTTGAGCTGGTCGGCCTGCTGGAGCTACTGAAGCGATGGATTGTGATCTTCCCCATCCTGCTGACGGGCATTATTTGAGCCAATGACCATATTGTCCACACCCAAAGCAACTCTCTCAGCTCTAAAGGAATTCTCCTGGATGGTTCTTGCCACACTTAGGGCAAGCTGGGTAACGGTTGCTGACGTGGTGACTCTGGGACTGTGAGCCAGATGCTCCACCCCTCTGATCCTCACGAGATCGAAAAGTAGGGGCACTAGCTAAAGTGGGTGCTAGAGCCCTCTACTATTGCTGCTACTGCTGCTATGGGTGGCTACTGCCGCCAAATCTCTTGTGGCCATAATCTGAGTGGCCAGTCCTTTCCTGCTTGTTCTCCCGCTCCAAGTGTATTAGCTTTCTGCCTTAATTTGTTGGGCATGAACGATGAGGCTGGAGAGATCGATATCTTTAATAAGCGTTGTAGTATTGCACTCCTTGAGAACCAAGTTTGATACTCCATTAAAAAACTTCAGCATGCGATCCCTTTGCTCAGCTACCATCTTTGGAGCATATTTGGACAACCATGTGAACTCCAGTTTGTCACAACCCAGACGTACAACCGGATCGTAGACACGGGACCAGGAGCCTCGAGAGACCCCAAGTCTACCCATGGCATGAGCATATATCTAATTCAATCACATGAGCGGAAGAATTAACATAAAGAGCAAAATCATAACACAACATAAGGGAGAATCAGTACTAGACTTATACAATACGACGGAATACATCTTATAGTCTGATAAGCCTCTAAACATGAAAGGCGGATTGATGGGACAACTCCCTAAATAATCCAACATCCAAAAACTAAAGAAATAACATAGAGTGTGAACATGTAGCCCTCAGAACATGAGGACTCACCAAATGTGCGGAGAGCAAGTCTGAATCTAGCTACGAGTGAGGATGAGCCTGAGAATTGGGACCTGTATCATGAAACAATACAACATAGAAAGTATGCGGTCAGTACGTGGAATGTACCGAGTATGCAAGTTAAGTAAAACATACATTTAAAACATGTATGAAAATCCATAAGTGATCATAAGAGTAGAGCGTCATGCTTGTATCATAAATCTTCATAATATATCATATGGCTCAAGGTTTTCAAAACATTTGTAACATAACATAGTCATAATCATAATAGAGGAGCTTTACTTAGCATAACTTGAGCCAACATACATAATCATAACATGCATAAATCATGAGGAATAGTGGGAAATTCTCTTAACCGACATACCTCATATGAGCACACATGAAGCCCGACTTGTAGCCCTAGTCGGGAGGGTGTTCGTACCTTACCAAGGTAGGAACCCTGAAGGGCGTGATCACACATGAAAAAGGGTCATTTGGTCCAGG
>JACEIK010005040.1:73266-85832 GCA_018107945.1 Datura stramonium | reverse complement strand
AAGTAAAATCATAGAGTAGGAGCATGGGTGTGGAAGAATTCACCCATAGATGACTTTACATACCTAGAAACACTGATTCTTAATCTCTCTTGAAAGCCCAAGATGCAATTTAGAGAAATTGGGGAAGAGAACACCTTGAATCACTTTCTAGACTCCTCTCTGTACTCTTGCATGCATGAATGAGGCTTAAAATAGTCTAATCCCCCTTAAAAGACCCTATTCATACCTTAAAACGACATAATTTAAGCCTTAGGAGTTTAGGAATTACGAGAACACCCTTACCAAAAACACAGAAAATTCCTAGTCACTAGTCCCCATGAGGGTCCTCACGAGTCATTGCCAGGGGGCACGACTCATGGCCTGAATCAGTTATACTCAGTGCCCAACTCACTCAGGGGACCCCACAAGGGACCCCACGAATCCTGGTGGCTAACCACGACTCGTAGTCACCACTCGTGACCCCCACTGCCCAAAAATCTTGACCAACCAGACACCTCAACCCACGGGTGACCTCACGAGTCATGCCCACGACTCGTGGTCAAGCCCGTGGCCTCCTCCACCTGAGCCTGCCAACCTTTCTGACCACGAGTCACCTCATGACTCGTGGTCACTCCCCACGACCTACCTCACGGGTCGTCCTGAGATCCAATGCGGATTTTCAATTTTTCTCCGTTTTGACTCCCGGGTCTTATCCTTGGGTTCCCGGGGTATAATAATATCTCCCCCTTGGGAACATTCATCCTCGAATGTTAGAAACATGCAGAAAATTCAGAAACAAGATATCACCATATAAAAATACTGATCATTTAAGATGAAAACTGATGGAATGACTACCTCCGAAAAATACTACATGGCTGAATTGAATTTAGACACCACATACATATACCATATCATAAAACGAACTTTTACGCATGAACTGAACATGAAAACTAATTAGAGGTTTAGGGAAAAAATTGATACCTCAAACTGAAACTGAGCCGGTAGAGAACAGGTGTGGGTATCTAGCCATCATATCCGCTTCGGCTTCCCACGTAGCTCCCTCAACATGCTGATTTCTAAAACAATACTTTAACTGAAGCTACTTCTTTGTTCCTCAGCTTCCTAACCTGACGATCAAGGATTTCCACCAGAATTTCTTCATAGATGAGGATATCCTTTACACCAACGCTGTCCACCGGGACTACTAAAGCTGGATCGCCCAAACACTTTTTCAAAAGTGAAACATGAAACACAGGATGAACTGAAGATAACTCCGAGAGCAAGTCCAACTCATACCCCACCTTAACAACTCTCCTCACAACCCGGTAGGGGCCAACATAGCGGGGAGATACTGCATGACTCCCTTCATGGGAGATACCTTTAGAAATACCCATTCGTCCACATCAAACTCCAAGTCTCTTCTCCTCACATCGGCATATGATTTCTGACGACTCTAAGTGGTTTTCAACTGATCCCTTATCAACTGGACCTTCACCATGTCCTCATGAACCGAATCAGGTCCTATTATGGCTGCCTCACCAACCTCAAACCATCCGATGGGCAATCTACACCTTCACCCGTAAAGAGCCTCGAACAGTGCCATCAGGATACTAGAATGATAACTGTTATTATAGGCAAACTCGATTAAAGGTAAATGATCATCCCAACTACCTTTAAAGTCCATAACACATGCCCTCAACATATCCTCAAGAGTTTGGATTGTTCGTTCTACCTGGTCATCTGTTTGTGGATGAAAGGTTGAACTGGGCTTAACTTAAGTCCCAAGTCCCTTCTAAAAAGATCGTCAGAACTGGGAGGTAAACTGAGTACCTTGGTCTGATATAATAGACAAGGGCACTCCATGAAGTCGAACTGACTCCCGAATATACAGTTTTGCATAGTCATCTGCTGAATCCGTGGTCTTGACCAGTAAAAAATGGGCAGCCTTAGTTAACCTGTCTACCACCACCCAAATGGAATCATAGTGTCGTCGAGTACGAGGTAGGCCTGTAATGAAATCCATATTAATCTCTTCCCACTTTCAAGTGGGGATGCTAATATCCTGAAGTACTCCTCCCGGTCTTTGATGCTCGACCTTCACTTGCTGACAGTTAGGACATTTGGCTATGAATTCTGTGATATCGTTCTTCATACCATCCCACCAATAGATTTCCTGCAAGTTCCAGTACATCTTCGTGGATCCCGGGTGGATAAAATATATGGTACCATGTGCTTCATGCAATATCTGAACCCTCAAATTATCGACGTTCGGAACACATAGTCGACCCTGGTATCACAACACGTTATCTCCCCCTTGGGAGAAAACCTCCACATTTTGACTCCACATTGCTTCCTTCAGCTTCCTCAAAATTGAATCTTCATTTTTCTTAGATTTGACATCAACCACAAAGGATGATTCTGACCCATTCTGCACAACGACGCCGCCATCGGTCGAGTCGATCAATCTAACTCCCAATCTCGTGAGCCAGTGGACATCCTTCACCAACTCCTTCTTTCCCTCCTCCACGTGGGACACACTCTCTATAGATATCCTACTAAGTGCATCCGCTGACACATTAGCCTTGCCCGGGTGGTAAAGAACACTCATATCGTATTCCTTTAGTAACTCCAACCACCTCCTTTGTCGAAGATTGAGATATTTCTGCGTGAACACATATTGCAAGCTCTTGTGATCCGTGAACACATCCACATGGACCCCATACAAGTAGTGCCACCATATCTTCAATGCAAACACCACTGCAGCCAACTCAAGATCGTGGGTCGGGTAAATTCTTTTCGTGAACTTTCAGCTGTCGAGAGGCATATGCTATTACTTTCCCATGTTGCATCAACACACATCCCAGTCTGACTCTCGAAGCATCACAATATAAAACAAAGCCATCCGTACCCTCGGGTAAAGTCAACACTGGTGCTGAAGTGAGTCGGGTCTTCAATTCCTGGAAGCTTTCCTCATAAGCCTCCGACCATTGGAACTTTACCTTATTTTGAGTCAACTTGGTCAAAGGTGCCGCAATAGATGAGAAACCCTCAACAAATCTCCGGTAGTAACCTGCTAGGCCTAAGAAACTCTAATTTCTGATGGATTCACCAGTCTTGGCCAATTCTTCACTGCTTCAATTTCTTGGGAATCTACCTTAATGCCCTCACCTGAAACCACATGTCCTAGAAATGCCATCGAGTCCAACCAAAACTCACATTTGCTGAACTTTGCATATAACTGACGATCCTTGAGGGTCTGCAGCACTATTCTAAAATGAGCGGCAAGCTCCTCCTTGCTTTGGGAGTATATAAGAATATCATCGATGAACACGATCATGAACATGTCCAGATATTGCTTGAGCACCCTGTTCATCAGGTCCATAAAATCTACAGGAGCATTGATTAGTACAAATGACACAACTACAATCTCATAATGACCATACCGAGTTCTGAAGGCTGTCTTTGGGATATCACACTCCCGAACTCTAAGCTGATGATATCTGGACCTGAGATTTTTCTTCGAGAAGCACCTGGCACCCTGGAGCTGGTCAAATAAATCATCAATCCTGGGCAAGGGGTACCTTTTCTTGACTATGACCTTATTAAGTTGGCGATAATCTATACACATCCATAGAGATCCATCCTTCTTACGAACAAAGAGAACCGGTGCACCCCATGGAGACTTTCTCGGTCTAATGAAACCCTTATCCAACAAGTCCTTCAACTGTTCTTTTAACTCTTTTAGCTCAGCTGGAGCCATCCTGTAAGGAGGAATGGAGATAGGCTGCGTATCGGGCAATAGATCAATACCGAAATCGATCTCCCTCTCTAGAGGAACACCTAGAAAATCATCGAGGAAAACTTCCGGATACTCACACACCACTAGAACTGACTGAATAGTCGGGATCTAGGACTCTACATCCTTAACCCTACCTAGGTGGTATAGGAAACCCTTAGAGATCATTTTTTTGGCCTTAAGGTATGAAATAAACCGACCGGTTGGTACGGCCAAACTCCCCTTCCACTTAAAAACTGACTCATCCGAAAATCAAAATTCCACCATATGGGTCCTACAATTAGTCGATGTGTAACATGCAAACAATCAATCCATACCCAAAATGATGTCAAAGTCAGTCATGGACAATTCTACTAAGTCCGCGGAGGTAACCTTATGCAACACTGTAATGGGGTAACCCCTATACACCCGCCTAGCTACTAATGATTCACCGGCTTGAGTAGATACGGAGAACGATTCTAACAAAATTTTAAGACTAACTCCAAGACTACTAGCAATATAAGGGTTCACAAAAGACAAAGTAGCTCTTGGATCTAACAAAGCATAAGCATCAGTAGGGAAGACTTGCAACATACTCGTGACCACATCTGGCGACGCCTCCTTCTCCTGTAGAGGTACTAGGGCATAAAATCAATTTTGGCGTTGATCGCCCGCAGCACTAATGGAGGTACCCTGCTTAGCGATCGTGCTGCTAGAGCGGTAGAACTAGCTACAACGCAATCTGATCTTGTGTCTGGGTTTGCCACACCCGAATCAAGCATCCCTGCCTACCAGGCACCTCCCAGGATGATTATTGTCGCACCTCGCACAAGATGGGAAAGTGCGCTCCACCTACATGCTACCATGATCCCTTGAGCCTGTAGCCCTGCTCCTCTGGTCTCCCCTGAACCTGGATGGCGTGCTGGACGATGATGGAGCTGGAGCAATGGATGTGTGCTGGCACTGCTGACGTGGTCCACCCCCTGACCTGGCCTAAGAAACCTCATAGCTGTCGGTCCTAGCCCTCTCAACCTCTCTCTACCTCTTATAGACCGACTCCATCTACTATTCATGCAATACAATATGGGGAAAGTCGATGTCCCGGTGAAGCATGGCAATCCAAAAATCCTTGTCCAAGTAATCGGCTACTCCATGCACAAAGAAGCTCACCTGAGCTTACTGATCCGCCACCAACTCCAGATCATATTTAGATAACCGGGTGAACTCCAATGCATATTCCTATATCGATATGTTACCCTGCTTCAGATTAACAAACTCGGCTGCCTTAAGCTCCCTCATCTCCCGAGGGAAGAACCGATCCATGAATGAGGTGTGAAACTCATCCCAACCTATCGGGCCTGCACCCGACGCCCTAGTATCCTTCCATTGCTTGAACCATATATGTGCCATCCCCTTGAGCTAGTAAGAGGTCAAATTAACGCATTCCCCATTATTCACCCCCATAACCTGGGTGATCTTCAGAATTTCCTTAATAAAGTCTTACGGGTCCTCGTCTACCTTTGACCTAGTGAACTCCGGAGGGCTCATCCTCAAGAAGTCCCTCACCCTCACAGCTTTTGCATTCCTATTTTGCGGATAATGTGCTGCAGACTGATTCTGAACCTGAGCTGTCATGGTCTGTGCCAATATCTGAATCGCCACCCTAAACTCAGCGTGGGTGGCTGGGTCTGGTACATGCTCTTCATGAACAGGTGGAGCTGGCTGATGCTCACCATCATGGGCACCCTCATGATCATTACCATTTTTGTTTCTCCAGGAATTAACTAGGCATGAATTAGCAGAAATTTAGGGGAGTAAAGGACGTTCACCACACAACATAGATCATGAAAGAAGGGAATATTTCCTAAACGTCTAGTAGCCTCTTCGTCATAAGTGTGACGCACTTCACACCCATGAAAAAGACTCTACTTAACGCAGCTTTCAAACTCCCTAGGACATATAAACCTATGGCTCTGATACCAAGTTTGTCATGACCCAGATGTACACCCAGATCATAGATACAGGACCAGGAGCCCTGTGACACCCCAAGTCGACCCATGGCATGAGCATACATCTAATTCAATTACATGAGAGGAAGACTTAACATAAAGAGCGAAATCATAACACAACATAAGGGAGAATCAGTACTAGACTTATACAATACGACGGAATACATCTTGTAGTCTGATAAGCCTCTAAACATGAAAGGCGGATTGATGGGAAAATTTCCCAACTAATCCAACATCCAGAAACTAAAGAAATAACATAGAGTGTGAACATGTATCCCTCAGAACCTGAGGACTCACCAAATGCGCGGAGAGAAAGTCTGAATCTAGCTACGAGTGAGGATGAGCCTCAGAATTAGGACCTGTAACATGAAACAATACAGAATAGAAAGTATGCGGTCAGTACGTGGAATGTACCGAGTATGCAAGGTAAGTAAAACGGATATTTAAAACATGTATAAAAATCCGTAAATGATCATTAGAGTAGGGCGTCATGCTCGTATCACAAATCATCATAACATATCATACGACCCAAAGTTTTCAAAACATTCATAACATTACATAGTCATAATCATAATAGAGGAGCTTTACTTAGCATAACTTGAGCCAACATACATAATCATAACATGCATAAATCATGAGGAACAGTGGGATATTCTCTTAACCGACATACCTCATATGAGCACACATGAAGCCCGACTTGTAACCCTAGTCGGGAGGGTGTTCGTAGCTTTCCAAGGGTAGGAACCATGAAAGGCATAATCACACATGAAAATGGGCCATTTGGGCCAGGGACAAACATGAAAGGGTCCCAACATACCTACGGTGGCATGTAATTCATGAGATCCGGGGCTTAACATGAGCCCAAACCTACTTGGTGTTCGATACTACTCCCAAAACATATATATTGCTCATAATAATACATGCATGAGTTCATGGACTAGTTAAATCATGATAATCGTAAACATGCTTGAAAAAATAAGAACTAGCCATGGCTTGAGGCCCGTGGGTGAGACAAAACATAATTTATAATTGATAAAATTCATACATACTTGTAGATCATGCATATAGCTTGAATATCATAAGATCATAATAGATAACATAATAAATTCATAAATAAATTCTTAATTCATGTTGTGCTTATCAAAAACATCAATGGATCAATGGATCATAAATCGATTCATCATGGAGCATGCATAATCAAGCTTAATTATTTAGAAATTCAAAATCAACAATATTATAATCAATTTAAATCTCAAAATATTATCAAAATCTGAAGATTATGATAAGATTTCAAAATTACAAAACCCATAATTAAATCATTAGATTTTATATAAATCAAAGACAAAACCCCATGAGTTTTTGATAATTTTAAAGTAAATTCATAGAGTAGGAGCATGGATGTGGAAGAATTCACCCATTGATAATCTTACATACCAGGAAACACTGATTCTTAATCTCTCTTGAAAGCCCAAGATGGGATTTAGAGAAATTAGGGAAGAGCACCTTGAATCACTTTCTAGATTCCTCTCTATACTCTTGCATGCATGAATGAGGCTTAACATAGACTAATCCCCCTTAAAAGACCCTATTCAGACCTTAAAACGACATAGTTTAAGCCTTAGGAGTTTAGGAATTACGAGAACACCCTTAAGAAAAACATAGGAAATAGCTAGTCGCCAATTCCACGAGGGACCTCACGAGTCATTTCCATGGGGCACGACTGCGGCCTGAATCCATCATACTCACTGCCAACTTACTCAGGGGACCCCACGAATCTTGGTGGCTGACCATGACTCGTGGTCCTCACCGGTGACCCCCACTACCCAAAAATCTTGACCATCCATACACCCAACCCAAGGGTGACCTCACGAGTCGTGAGGTCTGACCACGACTCATGGTCAATCTAGTAGCCTCCTCCACTTGAGCCTGCCAACCTTGTTAACCACGAGTCATGTCACGGCCCGTGGTCACTCCCCATGGCCTACCTCACGGGTCGTCCTTCGATCTGGTGTAAATTTCAATTTTTTCTCTGTTTTGACTCCCGGGTCTTATCCTTGGGTTCCCGGGGTATAACACCAGTGCATACTCTTCCACCATCCGATTTCCCTATTTAAGATTCATAAATTCATCCACCTTAGCCACCCTGAGCTCCTAGGGGAAGAATTTGTCTAGGGAGTTTGTAGTGAAATCCTTCCATTCCACCAGTTCTACTCCCACTGCTCTCCCCTCCTTCCACTGGTCGTACCAGATCTGAGCTACCCTTTTCAGCTAGTAGGCAGTCAGGTCGGCACTCTCCGAGGAGCTAACACCCATAATTTGAGTGATCCTCCTGATCTCATCCACAAACTCCTTTGGGTCCTCTCCCACCTTAGATCCATGGAAAATTGGAGGGTTAATCTGAGTGAAGTCCCAAACCCGGGCAGCTGTTGTGGACCCATTAGTATTGACCAAAACCACCTACTAGTTCACCTGGTTCATGACAGTATGTGCGAGTAGTTGGATTGCCGCTCTGAACTCTACGGGGGACACTGGGTCGTCCTGAGGGGCTGCTGGAGCTGGTGGGCAGGTTGGTGAGTGTTGCCAGCCCTTCTTTCGTACCATGTCGTGGTGGCATGATTTAACTGAAATGAAATAGAGAATGACTTAGGAGAATGTTTCTGGAATTGAAATTGGACGCACGATAAAGAGTATGAACAAAAGGGAGTTTTCCTAATAATATCTAGTAGCCTCCTCGTAATAAGTTTCGCACGCTTCACAACCATGTAAAGGACTCTACTCGACGCGTCTGTCATACTTCCTAGGAAACTCTAAACCTAGAGCTCTGATATCAAGTTTATCATGCCCCGAGTCTATACCCTGGATGAGACACGGTACTTGGCATCACAAGTAACCCCAACTCAACCCATGGTCTATCATAACACTAGCATTCTGAGTAAAAACATAGCGGAAACTTTAAAATAATAAAACCATTCATGAAGAAGAACTAAATCACAAGGTTTTAAACAACTAAAAATTTGAATCTATGTTTGTGTCTGAAATCCATCTAACTGATGAGTTTTTGGGACAAGCTCGCAGCTAACTTTAATTCTAATTAAAAGAAATATACTGAAGAAAAATAATCATCATCCTCAAAAGATGAGGACTCACCACTGGTGCAACTGAAAACTCCTAGATGAGACCTACTAACGGTGTTAAGACTAAGAACCTGCAGCTGTATCATTAAACAATACAGCATAGAAGGTATGCATCAGTGCTTCGAATGTACTAAGTAGGAGAAACCATAACACGGAGAATAAAATAACTGAACTATAAAGACATGCAATGACCAACTGAAATGCTGAAACTGAATAAATTGCAATGTACTGAGATGGTCAAAATGACCCTGTCTAATGGTCAAAGACATTCTCTAAATCTGAGATATTGATCTAAAATACTGTACTGAACTGATCTAGACTGAGTAATCTGAAACTGTTCTAAACTGAACTAATCTGAGACTAAACTGAACTGACTTGTGGGAGAGTCTATAACCGATATATAACCACGTGAGCCTGACGTTGAGTCCGATATATACACCCCATTTGTAGGACCAAATATACCTTGTCAGGGTATAAAGGTATGAATTGAGTGATCATAAGTTTGGGGCCATAAGGCCAATAAAAATAACCTATGGTGGCAACATAGTATTGGGAACCTGGGTACGCTGGAACCCCAGTTCGCTCGGTGCTAAGTCCTACTCCCACTGGATAGTCCTAGACTGACTACTAAGATAATAGTTTGAAACTGGGGCCCAAGAATAAGTCAGGAATACCTATCTGGAAGTACCCTGAGAGTCTTATCGAACCAAATTCTATAATTGGTGTTCTGAGACTGGTCAGAGCTGCTTATCTGGAAGCGTCATAACCATCTAAAGAACAATCTGTAATCTGAAGCTGGGGTCCTAAGGCAAGTCAGTGCTTCTTATATAGAAGTGTTGTGACCGCCTAAAGAACCACTAAATTATGATAACTAAGTCTAATTTTGATAACTGGGAGGCACCACCGACACCTCAAAAATTAACTATAGTCAAACTGATTACCTGACATTTTTGGATGACCCTAAGTGTAATAATCTGACTGAGACTGGACATGTATATATCTAACTAAAAATTCCATATACACTAACAATATGGGGATCTTAAATATGATAGAATCAAGCTACAAGGAAGCTAGTCCAACACGCGTGATTCTAAATTCTACTGAACTGAGAACTGGGACTAAATCATTCCACTAGATACAATTATCACAAATTTCTAGTAGAGAATAGCAAAGCAGTTAAAAATCATGAGAAATACTCCACTTGAAATCTCAAAGAAACTAGTCTGACAATTATTTTATATTTCGAATCCACAAGGCTAAACTGATTGAAAAAAATAGAGAAGATTTTGGGGACACAAGGGAAGAACTATTCCCTTGTTGAATTACCATATACCTGGATAAGAAATCCCTGAACAAGAAAGCTTTAGTTTCTGCACTGATGAGGAACCTTAGTTCTTGCTTGAGAGGAAAAGTCTGAGTTTCTACGATCAATATTCTGAAAGTATATGTGGGTAATGAGGGGGGGACTGTTCAATTCGTCTAATATTCTCTGAAATTATACTTAAAATGACATAGTTTAGGGACTAAATAGGTGGAAAATTGCAAAAATATCCATGGAATAAAAATCTGGAAACTGACCGATAGGGTCCCAATGGGTCACTCAACGAGCCGTTGGTTGTGACCATGACTCGTTGAGACCTCTCGTTGGTCCTACTGCCTAGGGGTTCAAAATATTGGATCTGGCAACAGGGGACACCAATGACTCATTGGTTGAACGAATGAGTAGTTGGGACCTCCTATGGTCACTAAACAAGGAAACCTAAGAAAGCTTGACAACAAGGACTCGTTGGTGGACCTAACGGGTCATTGTGTCTAGTCGTTATTTTCACTGGAAGAATTTCTAAAAACCTCCAACTTGAAATGATGGGTAGTGACCATGACTCGTTGTGGGATACAATGAGTCATTGTTTCCACTCATCGTCACTGGAATAGGTTTTTGAGGGTCTCACCCAATGACTTACACAGTGAATCATTGTTTCTGATGAAAACTCATTGGTTGAGTCGTGGGGTCTTGGAAAAGGGATTCTGAATATGGGAACCAATGAGTGACAGGATGACTCGTTGTTTCTAAAAATAGGTTGTTTCCTGTCCTAGGGGCTCTCGACTGATCAAGAAGGGCTGACTACGGCTGATGCAATGAGTCGTTGGAGTTGACCACGACTCATTGTCTCAAGCGTTGTGAGGCATTTTTCTAGTTTTTCTTCTGGATTTTTCTTGCAAGGTCTGAGCCTGGTCTAAGAAAGTTTTAGGGTGTTACAGACTATTAGAGCCAAGGGCTTGGAAAGGCATTGTCAAAATGTTTGTCTATCATGTGCAAGGATGACCTTCCACGCTTAAGGCAACACTATGGCGGGGCATACAATCGATGTTAGTGTCGTGACAGAGAACACCTGGATCATGCACCACATTGGTGACTCTTCTGTGGTTTATATGTACCTTCTCACTGTCCATTTTGGGCTACTCATTCCAGCGTTCATAGAGGAATTTTTTCTTGATCAACTTTCTCCCCAAGTTTTTTATTTACATCTACCTTTTCACTATTGATTTTGGGCTACTCATTGCTTTCACACAACATCTGGCAGATCAGGACGATCTAAGTTTCACGATGGATCACCTAATTTATCTATATTCTCTGTAGCTATTCTGAGGAGTCACAATCCATCTAATCCTTAGGAAAATTTGGCCTGATTACTAGTACTAAGGATGACTTCGATCGAGGTTGGTGTCTTAGATTCATACTCATCCCTACTGAGAGGTCACATCAACATCTCTCTCTTTCTTAGAATCATGGAGATTTGGACATAAGACATTTTTATTGTCATTATTTATTTTTGAATTTTCCTCCCTTTTATTATATCATCTTTTATACATACTCTCACAGCTTGTCGAGTCCTGCACATCGAAGTCCGTGGTATTATTGACTGGGTAAGGGTGATCCTCGATATCTCTACTAAGAAAGGTAGGTCATGGAAGTTCATGTTTCCGCAGCAATATAAGGGTAAGAATTATGGTAAGGAATATTAGATATCCTTTGTCCCTCTTTATTTGCAATCTCCTGTATTTCCTCTTAAATTTGGAGACTCTTGTAGGCTATCTAGCAAAACGTGTATGGTTTGGCTGCCTCGCCTGTGTAAAACTACCACTTCTAATATTTACAACTTTGTATCCGGAATTGATATTAGGAGGCATGGTCACTCAATGGCTTCTAGTTCCAAAGAGGTGGAAAACCTTTGAGCTTGTAGATTTTAATACTAAAGGTATTAGCTCTGGTTTGCTCCAATGTCGTCGGGTGAGGCAAGCACATAAGGGGATAATGTCAAAGATATTGGCTATGAAAGATAATGATGGGGAAGAGGCCCTAGCAGGTGAGACGGTCTCATTTTTACCAATTGCAACTAACGGTTATCGGCTAGAAGGAACCAATGGATTGATTAGACCTAAAAGCAATGAGCAATTTCAAAGTCCTGGTTCGTCCCGGGCACAATTTTCATTTGATTACCTAAGGATGTCTGGAAGGCCACCTCGTGACTAGATGGTGAAGGAGCCAACTGAATCTACTATTCGGTTCCAACTACACGCAAGTGCACGTGGTCGTACAAGTAGTAAAGTGGCTTTATTTCAAGCCAAGTATTGATCCCACAGGGACTGAATTATGGTAGTAATTATCCT
>JACEIK010005039.1:36272-52290 GCA_018107945.1 Datura stramonium | reverse complement strand
GTAATAGTATATAAGTCAAACTAAACATTCATCTGACTCTAGACGGGAGGGAATGCATTGGTTTTATTAAGTTGGAAATGCAAGAGGAAGAAAATTTTGGCATTTAGAGCACAGGTCAAATCTTTTTATATACCGATTAAGCAATGTAGGTAGGCTTTTAGCATAAAGCCGATTTGATAAAATTTAGTCAAAGCTCAAACTCAGTTGAAGAATTATTTTGATCATATAATAATTATTTTAAAATTAAAATTTATCCACTAATCTTAATTAAGTTAGTAAAATATCAATTCAATAGTTATTATTTTAAGGCTTGTCCCTCCCTTTGTCGGCATGAATTCCATAGCCGTTGTCGTTCGTGTTGACGTGTGCGTCAGCTGTTTGTGATGACTTGTGTTTTGCTATTATTGAACTCTTGTTCTGCTGTTTATATGGTGATAATGGTGTGTTTATGGTGCTGGTTTGGTTGGTGGCTCGGACTTGAGTGCGGAGAATCATAGTCATGGAAAATTGTTAGGCTCAGGTCGATAGGTCGTGTATGAGGCGTGTGGTTCTTGTGGCAAGTTGTGGGATGGTTGAGTGAATAAGATTAGGTGATTATATTGTCAAGTGAATGAGGTATTAGAGTGGTTAAGGTCAATGGCTGCGACAATCCTCTGTTATATTTAAATCGGCGATCGTGTCAACCGTGTCGAGGGCACGTGAGGCCGTGGTGACATTTGGGCTGATTTGGCCGTGTCCCTTGATGTTAGTGGTAAAAGAGTGGCGTGTGGGCTATTTGTAAAGCTTGAGGATAGACTGGTTAAGATGTTAATCCTTAGCTTGGTTAGTGGCTCGTCGGTGGACGACTAGACGTGAAAGAATAGTATTGTGTTGTAATAGTCGGGTTATGGGATTTGAGAGCCGATTGTGGGCTATTTGAGCAGGTATTGTTATTGTTTTTGATTGTTTGTGGGTTATGTTTGAGTCCTTGTGGCTTGTGGATATCCGATGCATGGGAGTTGTTCCGGCTAGGGGTCGAGCCCGAGGTGCCTTGTGGCTTGTGGATACCCGACGTACGAGAGTGTTTTCGGCTGATAGGTTGAGCCCAAGGAGTGAAATGACCTACAGGGTTGAGAATGATGTCCTCCGTAGTGTCGAGTTGAGATATGATTCGAGAGTGGTCTGACATGTTTAAGCCTTCTTGGGATCTCGATTGGTTCTCCCAGATGGATTGAGCTCCTTTAACTATGCGTAGCCGAGAGAGTGTCCGGTAGTGCCTGATTGATGATGTTGATTAACTGGTGTTTACTTGTGATTTGTTTGGAATTATATTGTGGTTGTTTCTTGTGTTATTTGTTATCTGATAGCAGTGGATGCTAGATGTTGGCTGGTGTTAGCTGAGGCTATTGAGAGGTCTAGAGGCAATGACAGGTGAGCTGGGTCAGCTAGGTGCCGTTGTATTGTTGTTTACTTTTTGGACTTGCTGGGCTTATGGGGCCAGGTAGGTTCTATTTGTATGTTTTCTTGTACTTGCCAGGCTTATGGGGTCTAGGTAGGTTTTATGTGTTTACTTAAGTTGAGTTCTTCTTTTGTGATATCTGGTATATTTGTTGATCTCTTATCTTATTCATCCAATTGTTTTTTCCTTTTATGCTCGGTATGTTATTGTATTGACGCCCTAGTTGGGGCATTGTATTCATGCCTGCAGATGATGGTGGGCAGTTAGATCATGTTCTTGGTTGCTGAGTGGAGTTCCAGCTGAGTCGATGTGCTCCCGTTCTTTCGGAGTTTCCAGAGTTTGAGTTATGGGTAGTTTGGGGCCCTGTCCCGGATAGTTGATTTCGATTATATTTTTGCTCGTAGACATTTGTTGTGAGTGTAGTGTCATTGTTTTAGACTAGGTAGGCCATGTTGTATAGTTGTTCTTCCATTCCGTGGCCTTGACGACAAATTGTATTTATTTATTTTGGTTCGTCAGGTGAGCCATCTTCCGCTGTAGTCTATCTTCTTATTCTGATTTTATAGTCCTTGTGTTGTTGAACCTCATCGATTCTGGCCTTTGTTTTATTTTTGGGGCATCGGGTATGCTCATATCAGGGTTGGTACCAGGTGCCAATCACGCCTCTCCGAGTTTGGGGTGTGACATACTTGGTATCAGAGCAGTTTGTCTTAGGGAGTCTTTGAGCCGTGTCTAGTATAGTCTTGTTTATGTGTGCATTGCGCAATGTACTTATAAACAGGAGGCTACAGGACATTTAGGATTTTTACCCTTCTTTAAGGATCGAAATCGTGTGAGAAGTCAGATGTCATAGGAGTCGGGTCTAGACTCACGTTTGCTAACTTTTGCAGGGATGCTTGTAACATGATGAATTATATCCTTGCCAGTGGATAAACATGGTGACAAGTAAGATTCTTATTTTGATTATGGTTATAGTTGTGTCGCGCCTCGGCATGGTGCAAGGTTTTGTTGTTTGGAGTTGTTTATGGTAGGCTTTTCATGTGAGGCTATGTAGTGTGATGTCGTTCTCTATCAGTCCTTGAGTTGGGGTCGTGCGTGTCGTCCAATATTCGAGGACGAATGTTTCTAAGGGGGGGAAGGATGTAACATCCCGGATAATTTGAGTGATAAAATCGTACTTTTGATATAGGACTAAGAGTACTAAATAGGCTAAGAAGGAAGTATTATGAGTTATTTGAATAATTCTATGGTCATATTTAAGATTGGATGTCGATCAAGTTGTAGAACAAAATTTGAAAAAAGTTATCGCAAAAATTTCCTTCTTGAGATTCCTTCAAATTTAGGTAAAATGTCTTGAGCATTTTCTCCCAATATATAAGGATATAGGGGGTGTGCGACCTATCAAATTAAAGTTCTATGACTATAGTTTCTAACGCATTAAACCATTTGTTAATCCGACTTCGGAGTAGGGATATATTCGCGTTTTCAAGAGACCGCGCAAGCAGGCACGTCACAAGGGTCTAAGGCGGTGGAAGGCTATTTAAGCCCCTTTGGTCGGTTTTTGGTCATCAAAATTCATTTTACAGAAACCTATTTTGTAATAAACCTCTCTCAACTTATCTCCGTGGTTTTATTTAGGTTTTGAGGCTAGAAGCCATGGCTCAACATGATTTTGGTGTCAGGAAGTCGAGAATCACGTGTAGTCCGTGGTTTGGTGTTTTTTCCAGGATGTTGGTGGATATTTGATGGTGAAGCTATTGGTAAGCCTTCTTTCATTTGTTCTCACTAGTTTTTAAGTTTGTTTGTAGGTGTGTTAATGCCGGTAGGTTATTGTCTCGGAGTTTCTACCGTTGAATTCCTATGAATCTTATTGGGTAAGCTTCGTTTGTATTGTCTTGTTGTTGAGTTGTGTTGGCTACGTTTTGGCAGAATTTTGGACTGCCTTTAGGCAGAAGGTTCATGGTGTTGAAGGCTCAAGTTTGTATAGGCTTGAAGCTAAGGTATGTTAGGCTTTTCCCTCCCTTTGCTGGCATGAATTCCATAGTCGTTGTCGTCCGTGTTGATGTATGTGTTGGCTGTTTGTGATGGCTTGTGTTTTGCTATTATTGAACTCTTTTTCTACTGTTTATATGGTGATAATGGTGTGTTTATGGTGCTGGTTTGGTTGGTGGCTCGGGCTTGAGTACGGAGAATAATAGTCATGGTAAATTATTAGGCTCGAGTCGAGAGGTCGTGTGTGAGGCGTGTGGTTCTTGTGGAAAGTTGTGGGATGTTTGAGTGAATAAGATTAGGTGATTATATTGTCAAGTTAATGAGGTATTAGAGTGGTTACGTTCAATGGATGCGACAATCCTCTGTTATATTTGAATCAGCCTTCGTGTCGACCGTGTCGAGGGCACGTGAGGCCGTGATGACATTTAGGCTGATTTTGCCGTGTCCCTTGATGTTAGTGGTAAGTAGAGTGGCATGTGGGCTATTTGTAAAGATTGAGGATAGACTGCTTAGGATGTTAATCCTTATCTTGGTTAGTGGCTCGTTGGTGGACGACTAGACGTGAAAGAATAGTATTGTGTTGTAATAGTCGGGTTATGGGGTTTGAGAGCCGATTGTGGGCTATTTGAGCAGTTTATTGTTATTGTTTTTTATCATGTGTGTTATGTGTTTGAGTCCTTGTGTCTTGTGGATACCCGATGCATAGGAGTTGTTTCGGTTAGGGGTCGAGCCCGAGGTGCCTTGTGGCTTGTGGATACCTGGCGTATGAGAGTGTTTTCGGCTGATAGGTTGAGCCCAAGGAGTGAAATTTCCTACGGGGTTGAGAATGATGTCCTCCGTAGGGTCGAGTTGAGATATGATTCGAGAGTGATCCGACATTTCTGAGCTTTCTTGGGATCGCGATTGGTTCTCCCAGATGGATTGAGCTCCTTTAACTGTGCGTAGCCGAGAGAGTGTCCGGCAGTGCTTGATTGATGATGTTGATTAACTGGTGTTTACTTGTGATTTGTTTGGAATTATATTGTGGTTGTTTCTTGTGTTATTTGTTATCTGATAGCAGTGGATGCTAGATGTTGGCTGGTGTTAGCTGAGGCTATTGAGAGGTCTAGAGGCAATGACAGGTGAGCTGGGTCAGCTAGGTGCCGTTGTATTGTTGTTTACTTTTTGGACTTGCTGGGCTTATGGGGCCAGGTAGGTTCTATTTGTATGTTTTCTTGTACTTGCCAGGCTTATGGGGTCTAGGTAGGTTTTATGTGTTTACTTAAGTTGAGTTCTTCTTTTGTGATATCTGGTATATTTGTTGATCTCTTATCTTATTCATCCAATTGTTTTTTCCTTTTATGCTCGGTACGTTATTTTATTGGCGCCCTAGTTGGGGCATTGTATTCATGCCTGCAGGTGATGGTGGGCAGTTAGATCATGTTCTTGGTTGCTGAGTGGAGTTCCAGCTGAGTCGATGTGCTCCCGTTCTTTCGGAGTTGCCAGAGTTTGAGTTATGGGTAGTTTGGGGCCCTGTCCCGGATAGTTGATTTCGATTATATTTTTGCTCGTAGACATTTTTTGTGGTTGCAGTGTCATTGTTTTAGGCCAGATGGGCCATGTTGTATAGTTGTTCTTCCATTCCCTGGCCTTGACAACAAATTTTGTATTTATTTTTCTTGGTTGGTCAGGTGAGCCAGCTTCCACTATAGTCTATCATCTTATTCTGATTTTATAGTTCTTGTGTTGTTGAACCTCAATGATTTTGGCCTTTGTTTTTTTTTGGGCGTCGGGTATGCTCATATCAGGGGTAGCACCAGGTGCCAGTTACTTCTCCCCGGGTTTGGGGTGTGATAGCAAGTTCCCCTCAGACAATGAGATTTCACTTCGAGACAATAAAGATGCCGTCTCAAAGCCATGATATCTTGGGCCATGATATGCAAAATGAATCACTTTAGGCAATGAAATGATGTCTTTAGACTGTGACACCTTAGGAGCATGATAAGCAAAAAATTAAATCCTTAGGCCATGAAATAACGTCTGTAGGCCATGAAATAATGCCTTTAGACCATGACGCCTTCAGATGAGTAAAAGAATGATAATTTAAGAAAAGTAAATTATTTGAGTGGCTTAAGTAGCTCAATTGGTATCTCTGCAATTTATTCGGGCTCGATTTGCAAATAGAGGGCTCAAGATGCAAATAATGGACTCAAAATGCATATAATGAGCTCACAAAATGCAAATAACGGGCTTAGAAAATGCAAATAACGGGCTCAGAAAATGCAAATAACGGGCTAAAAAAGAATATAAATTATAGGGTTCAAAATGCAATAACGGGCTCAAATGCAAATCAGGGGCACAAAATGCAATAAAGGGCTAAAAAATGTAATAGCGGGCTTAAAATTCAATAACATGCTCAAATGCATATCACGGGCTCAAAAATGTAAATAACGGGATCAAATGAATATCGTGGGCTCAAAAATTCAAATAACTGGCTCAAATGTATGTCGCTGGCTAAAAAATGCAAGTAACGGGCTCAATGCATATAATAGGCTCAATGCAAATCATGGACACAAAATACAATAACGGGCTCAGTGCAAGTCGCGGGCACAAAATGCAATAACGAGCTAAAAAATGCAATGACGGCTCAAAGTGCAATAATGGGCTCAAAATGCAATAACGGTCTGAAAAATTCAATAACGGCTCAAAATACAATAATAGGCTCAATGCAAATCATGGGCTGAAAAATGCAATAACGGGCTCGATGCAAGTAACCGGCTCAAATAACAATTTAAGGGTTCAAATACAAATCAGGGCTCGAAATGAAAATTATAGGGCTCAGATTTAATTATGAGCATGAATGTAAATAGCAGCACATGCAAATCATAGGTCCCAAACAAGGATTAAAACAATACAAATTGGGGCGAAATATAATAACAGGTTTATAATGCGAGAAAAGAAAGAGTGACTTAGCTCTGTATCACTTTTTGTGAACAAGACGTCCTCCATGGTTTCCTTTTATGCTTTGCTATTTCTATATTCAAAGAAAAACTATTAGTTTACGAAAGGGGAGGTTGATCTGTAAATCTGTCTTGCAGTTCTTCATTCTTGCTAGATACCTACTGTTGAATTCCGTCCAGGTATACACTCGAACACAAGGTTTAAATAGAGAAGTATACGTTGAAAATAATTTAGTAAAAAAAAGTAAATTTTTTAAAGCATGTAAGAAAAAATCTAGTTAAATCATAGACCGTGACATATTCTAAAACCATGCAACGTCCTTTCAGAAAATTAATCCCTTGTCTTCACTTAATCCTAATGAAATTTTGAGATGCTTCTCAAAATTTCTGCCCCAGTATATAATATGATGTATATTTCCTTGCAAATGACATGATATGACATTATAAATTTTTGAGATCCCCTAAATAATTCTGCCCCAATTTGCAGCTTGTTAACCGTATCACCGTAGAAAAAACCTGATAGAATTTTTGAGACCCTCTAAAAAATTTGCCCAGTTCCAAACTCAACAAAAGGGGAAAAAGAGATTTTATTAAGATATAGACTGAGTCCCATAGGGACGCCTACGTATTCCTCTTAAATGGAAATCAGGTCCAACATAGTTCAAATTACAAAATAAGACATAAAATAAACTCTAATTCTAGATCTCTTAACAACATCTGAATTGATAGGGTTGGGCCAAATTTCACCATCCATCTCTGCTAAGATAAGAGCTTCTCCTGTTAGAACTCTGTGGACCATGTAAGGACCCTGCCAGTTAGGCGAGAACTTGCCTTTCCCCTCATCTTGGTGCCGGAAAATCCGCTTCTGAACCAACTGTCCGGGTGTGAAGAGTCTTGGCCAAACTTTCTTATTGAAGGACTTAGTCATCCTATTCTGTTAGAGTTGGCCATGGAAGATTGCGTTTATCCTCCTTGCATCGATGATTGCTAACTGTTCAAACTTTATTTGTACCCATTCTGCATCGCTCAGTTCTATTTCTTGAATAATCCTTAAAGAAGGTATTTCTACTTCAGCAAGTATCACCGTCTCATTACCATACACCAACATATAGGGAGTAGCTCCAGTAGAAGTTTGAAGAGTGGTAATATATCCCAACAAAGTAAAAGGCAGCTTCTCATTCCAATGTCTATGGTTGTCGATCATCTTATGCAATATCCTCTTGATGTTCTTATTCGCGGCCTCCACGGCTCTGTTCATCTGTGGCCTATATGCAGTAGAATTACGATGCTTGATTTTGAAGATTTCACATGTCGCTCTCATCAAGTCACTATTTAGATTAGCACCATTATCGGTAATGATGGACTGAGGCACCCTAAATCGGCAGATAAGATGAACTCGAACAAAATCCTCCACCACCTTCTTCATGACTGATCTATGAGAAGTAGATTCAACCCATTTGGTGATAGTTGATGGCAATCAAAATGAATCTATGTACTTTAGATGCTGCAGGCTCAATGGGACCAATGACATCCATCCCCTAAGCGGCGAATGGCTAAGGTGAGCTCGTGGCATGAAGCTTATTGGGAGGAGCTCGGATCACGTCTGCATGGGTTTGACACCGATGGCACCTTTGCACATATTTGATACAGTCTGTCTCCATAGTCAACAAGAAATACCCAACTCTCAAAATCTTCTTCACCAAAACAAAACCATTCATATGAGGCCCACAAGTTCCAGCATGGATCTCCTCAATCAAATTGGTTTCCTCTTTGGCATCCACACATCTTAGAAGTCCTAGATCAGGAGTCCTCCTATAAAGGATTTCTCCGTTTAAGAAAAATTGGTTGGACAAACTTCGAACCGTGCTGTTTTGAACACTTGTGGCATTCTCAGGGTAACTTCCATTCTTCAAATACCCTTTTATGTCGGTGTACCATGACTCACCATCTGACTCTTCTTCAACATGAAAATAGTAAGCAGGTTGCTTATGCATATGGATGGGAATGGGATCAATGTAGTTCTAGTTGGGGTGCTGGATCATTGAGGACAGTGTGGCCAAAACATCAGCAAACTTATTCTGCACTCGAGGAACATATCTGAACACTATCTTGAAAAATCATTGACACAACTCTTGCACACAATGCAGATATAGCAATATCTTTGTGTTCTTCGTGGCCCATTCTCCTCTTACTTGATGCATCAACAAATCTGAATCTCCAATCACCAATATCGACTGCACATTCATGTCAACTGTCAGTCGAATACCTAGGATGCAAGCTTCATACTCGACCATGTTATTAGTATAGAAAAATCGAAGTTTAGCTGATACAGGGTAATGCTGTCCAGTTTTTGACACCAACACAACTCCAATATCTACTCCTTTGAAGTTGGAAGTTCCGTCGAAGAACAGTCTCCAACCATCATATTTTTCAGCGATATCTTCACCTTTGAATGCTACCTCCTCATTGGGAAAGTACGTCTTCAAAGGTTCATACTCTTTGTCCACAGGGTTTTCATCTAGAGATCAGCAAAAGCTTGCCCTTTGACTGCTTTCTGTGTGACATAAACGATGTCAAACTCGTTCAATAATATATGCCATTTAGCCAGCTTCCCTATCGGCATGGGATTTTGAAAAATATATTTCAGCGGATCCATTCTAGAGATCAGATAGGTAGTGTGAGCAGATAGACAGTGCCTCAATTTCTAAGAAACCCAAGTCAGATCTCAACACGTTCTCTCAAGCAAGGTATATCGAGCTTCATACGGTGTAAACTTCTTGCTCAAATAATATATTGCTTGCTCTGTCCTTCCTATCTTGTCATGTTGCCCCAAAACACACGAAAGGCATCATCTAACATGGACAGATACAAAAGAAAAGGTCTTCCCCGTTCTGATGGAATTAAAATAGGAGGCTTAGATAGATAATACTTGACTCTATCATAAGCTTGTTGACATTCGGGCATCAATTCTGTAGTGGCATCTTTCTTCAGCAACTTGAAAATAGGCTCACAGATAACTGTTGATTGAGCAATAAAACGGTTGATATAGTTAACTCGCCCAAAAAACTCATAACTTCCTTTTTTTCATTGGCGGAAGGAGCTCTTGGATGACTTTGATCTTAGTTGGAACTAACTCAATAACCCGACGGCTGGAAATAACTCCCAACAATTTCCCCGCAGGAACACTGAATACACACTTTACTGGATTCAACTTCAAGTTATACTTTCACAGCCCGTTGAAGAACTTCCTGAGATTAGCCAAATGATCTGAACCTTTCTTTGATTTGATGATGACATCATCCACATATACCTCAATCTCCTTATCGATCATGTTGTGAAAGATAATGGTCATGGCCTTCATGTAAGTAGCTCCAACATTCTTCAATCCAAATTGCATAACCTTGTAGCAGTATACTCCCAATGGCGAAAGGAAACAGTTTTCTCGGCATCTTCATCATGCATTCCAATATGATGATAACCAGCGAAACAATCCACAAATGACTGTGTCTCATGCTTAAAACAATTATCAATGAGGATGTGGATGTTCAGCAGTGAAAATTCATCTTTTGGGATGGCTTTGTTGAGGTCTCTATAATCCACACAAACTCTGACTTTTCCATCCTTCTTTGGCACCGACATGATATTGTCTAACCAAGTAGGATACTCAACCACTTCTAGAATTCCAGCGTCAATCTTCTTAGCCACCTCCTCCTTGATTTTCAAACTCATGTCAGGTTTGTACTTCCTTGGCTTTTGCTTGACGGGAGGATATGCTGGATTAGTAGGCAACCTATGCACTATTATGGAATGGCTAAGTCCAGTCATGTCAGCATAGGACCATGCAAAGACATCCTTGTACTCTTTCAGAAACTGAATGTAGTCTCCAATATCGTCTTTCAAAAAATAAGTGATGACTCGGGTCTCCTTGGGTGTCTCTGCATCTTCCAGTATTACCACCTCTGTTTCTGCCAGATTTGCTATGGGCTTATCCTCAAACTTCTCTACTTCTTTGATAATCTCAATAGGTACCTCATCCTCTTTTGCTCCTAATGAATCACTTATGTTATGTTGCATAGTTTCATTACATATCATGGCCTCAGATTCAATATGTTTAATATAGAAGTGCTGAAAATATAAGTTGAAACAAAATAATTATATGAAAGGGAAATAATTTTATTAATGAAAAAAACTTGCTTGAAATTTGAATAATATCTAGGAGAATTTAATAACTTCAAAATAATAAATAGTTTATTTCAAAAAAACAGACTCGATCTTTTTAAATCTACCTAAGTGCCCGACAAGCCCTAGACGGAGTGGCTATACAGTTGGGCTCCATCTTCCTATAAGGGGCCCCTCCGTCCTCCTCATCAATAATGACATAACAATTGGTTTCATTCGGCTCCGCCAAGAATAGGTTTCTCAAACTGGACAACATAGAATCTTCTTCGGCTCGCTTGATATCTTGAAAGCCATCGGAAACAAAAGTTTGATATAGTGAAGGCAAAAGATTCGGCAATGAGAAATTATTGTCCCCCAAAGGATACTCCCAATCTTTCAACTCTTTGGCAGTGGGTTGGTACCCTACTCCAAAAGTGGTCTTCTTCTCTCCATACGCAGAGGAGGTTCTACTATTCCTTGTAGTCTGGCCCCAAGGCCCTTGCCCCGTTCAAAACCTAAACACAATAGTATGCTCAAAACTTTGTCACACCACCATCTTCCCCCTTCAATGATACCAACAAGCTCTAGAGTGTGAAAGCTCTCTCCATCAAAACCTCCTCTCCCTTCAATGGCTAGGATAACAGGAGCTGCAAAAATAGGACGACTTTTGTCTCCATGGACCATAACCTCTTGGTGATCCCATTCAAATTTCAAACATTGATACAGAGTTGAAGGAACCGCTCTTGCTGTATGTATCCATGGCCGACCCAACAGTAGATTGTATGAAGCCGGAATGTCCATGACTTGAAATGTAACGGTGGATGTGGCAGGGCAACCAATATATCCATGTCTATCTCCCCCACTGTATCTCTTTGTGACCCATCAATAGCCTTAACATTCATATTCTACAACTTGATTTTGGTAAGATCAACCTCCAAACGGGTCAAAGTGTTAAGGGGGAAAATGTTCAAACCACAACACGGGTCAATTAACACTTTGGTGATGAATTTATCTGCATGCTATACTGTGATATGCAGTGCCTTGTTGTGGGACACACCTTCTAAGGGAAATTCATCTTCATGAAATGAGATCTTTTCTGCCTAAAAAACTTGACCCACCATATGGGTCACTTCGCTGCTGGATATATTTGCAAGCACATAGGCCTCATTCAATACCTTCGTAAGAGCCTTTTGGTGCAGTTCAAAACTTTGTAATAAGGAAAAAATGGATATTTAGGATGGAGTCTTGCTCAACTGCTCTACCACAGAATATACTTTCGCCTGTATTTTCTTCCAAACACCATTATCTTCAACCTCCACCACCGGCTTCTTCCCTTTGTTAGCTCCTCCTTGAGCCAAAGTATCAAAAGTATATATCTGTCCTGATCGGGTCACCCCTTGTGCTACATATGCTTCTAGCACCTTTTTTACTCATGGGGTATTCTATTCATATTTCCACGGTACGATGTTGTAAGAGGTCGAGCAGCTCTAACCACCATGAATGAAGGCTTTGGCACAACGACCTCAACCTCGAATGCAGGATGTATTTGTACTGTTATAGGCGGGTTTGAAGAAGAACCTGCTCTATGCTTCATGACCCCAATGGTATTTGACATACGCCTATCCTCATCATAATAAACCATGTTTACTTGGTGATTTGGAAAAGGATTATTCGTCACATTTGGTGTCGGGTCCTTAAGATGGATAGCCTTCATATCAATCAACTTCTGTATTTTATCTTTCAAAAATCTACAGGCTTCTGTGGTATGCCCTCTCATACCTGAATGGTACATGCACACCTTGTTGTGGTCATACCATTTGGCTTGCGTATCAACCGGGAGGGAAGGGATAGGCTCAATGTATCCTACTTCCTTCAACCTCACATACAATTGAGCAATTGGTTCTGCCAGTAGTGTGTAGGTTTTTGTCGACTCTCTTTCAAAGTGAGCCCTAGGCCTCTAGCTCAATGAATAATTAGAGGGAGATGGTTGGGGATAAGAGGGTTGTGTTCTATATATGGGGTAGTTAGGGGCTTGGTAATGTGAAGGAGGGGTTTGAAAATGAGTTGGAGGAGGTGTTTGATATTGCGCTTGGTAGGGAGGAGGTGTTTGGTATTGTGGTGATGGAGCTTGGTAATAAGGCAGGGGAGTTTGATATTGTGGAGGTGGATTTTGGTAATGTGGGAGTGGAGTTTGAGGTCTATAAACATAATTTTTTGGCCCTTGCGCCATCATAACTATGCCGACTTCCTTCTTCTTGCGGTTCTCCGGTATTCCTCCAGATTGCAAAGCTTTATTAGCAGCTTGCAATACATTCAAATTAATAATGGTACCATCCTTGTTACCATCTTCAATCTTTTCTCCAAATTTGATGATCTCGGTGAAGCTTTTCTCACTAAGCAATATTAATCTATCGTACACTTGTGGATCTAGAGTCCGCATGAAGATGTCTTTCATCTGTACCTCCTCCATTGGAGGTCGCAATCTGGCGGTCTCAGTCCTCCAACGAGTTGCAAATTCCCAAAAGTTTCTGTGGGCTTTCTTTTCAAGTTCTAGATATAATGCAAGTTAAGTGCATTCTCTGTGTTGAACCCAAACCGCTCCACAATAGCTGCAGCTATATCTGCCCAGGTAATCCACTTCTTTGGGTTATGTTCCACATACCAACTAAGAGTGTCACCGGTCAAACTTCTCATGAAGAGCTTCATTCTGATTTTCTCATTTCTTCCTACTCCTTCTAGCTTATCACAATATAACCTCAAGTGGGCCCTTGGATCATCGACCCCAGTAAACAATTCGAACTTAGGAGGTTTGTACCCCTATGGTAGCTCAACATCAGGGTGTATTCATAGATCTTCATAATCTAAACCCGTTATCCCCTTGGCACCTTCAACACTTGGCAGTCTACTATTCATCATTTTGAGCTCTTCGGCTAAAGTCTGAATTAGCTTATCATTCTCCGAAGGCTAAGATTCCTCCACATAGTGAGTCACAAGTGTAGTCTCCACATAAACTAGGTTGATATGGGTGTGGGCATACGTTGTATTTACGTTTTTCGTGGAGGGTAGTTCTTGGATGGGTGATGGGTATTGGGAAGTGATTGGAGCTTGTGGGTTTGGATATATGTATGGTGGATACTGATGATATGGAGGTGGAGTATGATGGGTATATTGAGGTGGAGTAGCTGGTTGGGATGCCATGTGGAGGCTTGCAGGTACTTTTGAAGTGGAGGCATTAGCTTAAATTCCGAACAAAGCCGATGGATTGTTTAGATTGAGAACATGAGCTAATTCTTCTTGGAGCTCAAAAATTTCCTTCTCAAGCTCATTATCACTTCATTATAGCCCGGTGGATACCCTCCTTCAGAATTCTCTCTATCTTCTCTAGAAACACTGTTACTATTCCTATCGGCGATGCTGTCATGTTCATCCATCTTATTCTTCCCTCTGTTGTTGCAACTGGGAACGGGAGGAGGAGAAGGAGGGGCCCCTTTGGACCTTGTGTAGTAGGCTAGATTGCACAGATCAATCTTTGGGGAAGGGAAAATAAAACAAACAAAAACAAAGTTACTGTTAGAAGAAAGATGGGATAACATATTACATAATAAACACATTGATGCATTTCCTAATTTTGGAGTGTCCTTTGTGCCAGAGGTAAGCCTAAGATGACACATATGTGATATCATGATGAATTAGTCCAAGACTTAACGTTTGACATTGTTGGAGTTGGAGTTAGATAAAAATAAAATAATTCTTTATTAAAATATTAGTCTATTATTGCATCAAAATCTAATCATAATAAAATAAAGGGGATATCGGGGTAACAAAGGAGAAAAACTAAAATAAAACTTTACGCCCATCCTGGTATAATCCAAGCTTGCATTTTTGGTATGATTTCAAAATGGTTGTTGAGCAGGTTGTAGGCCCATTTGTCTCTTCCTCATCTTCAAACCCATATGGCTGTCCTTGTACACTAAGGGAAACATCCTCGATGTCTTCTAAAAGCCATGCATAGTACTTAGGTGTGCAGAATGCTTGCTCTTTAAATATCGCGTTAGTCATTAATCCCTTCCATTCTTATAACAGTTCTTTGGCCTTTGGAATCTCATAGTTTGTTCCAAAATCAGACTCAGATGTATTCATACAGGATCACAATGGAATTACTTGAGTTCGTCCAAATTGGTGAAACACTCATATAGGGGCATATGATTGTATTCCCCTTAGGCCTATAAGCTCAATGTAGTACAATATTTGTCCCCTTATGACAACAGTAGGGGAAGATAACTTCGAGTACATCCACTGCACTTGATGACCTCTAAGTGGCTTCATGAACGTATACCAATCCTCAGTGCCGACGGGAGCAACAAACTTTATCATCCTTTGAGAGTGGGTATTGATCACATTACCCATGCCATCTAATATATCCACCATATTGGGCATTGATAGAAATGTTCTATGGCCCACGGAGCTGATGCAAGTATCAATTTTTCCATGTTCCCTCAAAAAGATCAAAGTTTCAAACAAAGCAATTGCAAACACAAAAGGACATTTTCTATTCCAATTTTCGATGAAACATGAGAACTCTTTGTGAAAAACCTAATGGCCATCTTTTAGCCAAATCGTTCAAACAAAAAGTCTAATGAGATCCACCCCGAATCTAAGCATGCTAACTTGAGATTGTTTTTCAGATCAAGGTGATGTAAAAACTTTTTCCCAGATTGTTTTCGAGGCAAGATCATGCCTCTGTTCATGATTTTCAAATCAGTGAACCCATTAATTTCCTAGATTGTTGGCGTCAATTCGAAGTCATGGAATCGGAAAATCACTTTTTCAGGATTGCAAAATTTGATCAAGACTTTGATTAAATATTTGTCAGGGGCTATATATATTAAAGAGTTCAAAAAACCAAGACACTTTCTGATCTCTCTTCCATGATCCATTTTGATACCTTCCCACCATTTTCTTAGCTTATGCGGAACCCTACAAACATTTGAGTGTTGGCAAAGTTCAATTCTAAAAACCTGCAAAAAATACATAAAAATTTCAACTCCATTTTATCAAAATTTGGCTTGGACAAGTTCATCTTAATCACTTAGCACATTATGATGCATTGTTACTGGGTCATGCAACCCTTTGACTTATGCGTGGTTACCAAATTTTTATATGTGGATTGACACAAAGAGTTAAACCACCTAGGCTTATGCATATATGATATGACTTAAATTTCTAAGAATAGGGTAGACACGAACTGAAAGGTTTTCTATGCGAGAAGGCACGTGGTCACATGGTAGTAAAACTATTCATTCATCCCACATATATGCCAACTCTATAAATATGGATTGAAAGAAATTTGGAGAAGTGCAGAGCACAACTCGCGTGCACAGTGTATGGTGAGAATTTTCCAAGTGGGGGATGTATGAGCGGAATGACAGTTTATGAGAAGCATTTAACAATTAGACAAGAAAATAATTATTACAAATTATATGATATATAT